>PVJH01044828.1:0-12761 GCA_004026705.1 Nesogale talazaci | reverse complement strand
TCCATGTGTGCTTTGTTGCTTCTGAGTTCGATTGTTGCTTGCTTACTTTCAAGTCTTTAAGATCCCAGGCGCTACATCTTTTGATAGCTGGGCACCATCAGCTTTCTTCACCACTTTTGCTTGTGCATACATTGGTCTTTGGTGATTGTGTCGGGAAGGTGAGCATCACGGAAAGGCAATATAATACAGCAGAGTGTTCTTGCATCGAGGAAGTACTTGAGTGGAGGTCCATTGTTCATCTGCTGTCTTAACATCCAGATGACGTAGATATTATTATTTCCCCATTCCCAAGTAAGGAAGAGAGTTTAAATTGTGAAAAGCCATGTACGCAGATAGTTAGTGAAAATCAGTCAGGAACCCCAGGTCTTCTGAATTTCAAGTCTGTGAATGTAAAGAACATAGACCCAACATTGTGAGCCTGTCTTTTTCTCCCAAATTTTGTAATAGGCAAAATCAGAAGAGGTGTCCAGAGTAAGCCTTGATCTTTTAGAGGTGTTCAAAGTTAGGCCCAAGTAGCATCTTCTCAGCTTTTAATTGCAACTGACATGGAATATTTCATGTGTCAGACAGTACAGCCAGTGTTTTCCAGGAACTAACTTCTTTTATTCTTGTAGATTTATAATGTATAGTATACAGATGAGGAAGATGAGGCACGGGAAGATTAGACCACTTGCTGAAGGTCACACCACTGTGTGATGAGGGCTAGTTTTGAAGCCCAGGGGAATTTAATTCAGGATCTGACCTCCTAACCTCTGTACTATAATGCTTAGACCTTGGCATTTGACCTGGGATTGTAGTTTAGGCCCTGACATGCCTTCAACTTATAGTTAGGCCCTGACACTGTTATGTGACTTAGAGAAAATTATTTAATTTTTCCAAATGAAATTGTCCTTGTCCATACAATGGAGGTCATAATAAGTCCGGTCTCAGAGCTGTTGTAAGAATATGGTAGACAATGCTTGCAATCCCTATTGCATAGCAAATGATCCACAAAGAGCATCTATATGCCCCCCTCCTCTTCATCATCCTTATCACCACCCCTAGACAAATAACTCCAGAAGTCTGAACGATTTGAATGATGATGATTTATTAAAAGAAACAATTTCTCTTTCCCGTTATGTCCTTGTAATCTCCATCAGGAACCCCTAATTTCGCGTCTTCTTCGACAAATAAGTGTGAGTGCCTTATTAAATGGGAAGCCTAGGAAGGGATAAACAGTTATTAGGGAAGAACGACTCTTAAGTCTTCATCTGAGAAGTCAACAAACCAAAAATATGTACGAGACCTCTTTATTCTGGGATCTGGATCCACAGAGTAAAATTGAGAGGAAATAGCTTTTGATTCTAGGAATCACTAAGGAACTGCATGGAGCCAGCAAGACCATAAGTACTTTAAGAACACATATGTTCAAAGTACGTATGCTGATTCCTTTGTGCTTAATATAATTTACTTTGTAAACAAAACTGAACCATTGTAATTCTATTATGCTTTTTGATGTTCAGTGAATGGCTAGTGAAAACAGAAACATCATGTGAGCCCCCTGAAATTTGTCCATGGGAAAGGTGTCACTATGGCAATGTGAATAAGAGGGCTTAAAACGAACAGGTCCTTTAATCATAATTGTACTAACTAGAAACCGTTCTAGGGAAATTAACAAGGACATGCCCACACCCTTAGCACCCATTCAGTCACATTGATAATATAAGTGTAAGGCATATCTTAAAATGTGAATTTAAGTAATTTAGTACAGAAGCTATATATAATAAAAATACCATCTAATCTATTGCATAAATATTATCTAATGTGCCATTAGATAACATCTGTATGGTCACATTGTATTTAATTTGAGTTATTTTACTTAAAAATCTGGATGTGTTTAAGATGGATGTAAGTAGACATCATTTTGAAATGGAGAACTGAGAAGTCTGATCTATCCTCCCGCATTTGCCAGGTCATACAAATATTCTAAAGGCTTGGAAATCACCATCCTATGGTAGACAGAACTTTTTGCTTGGGAAAGGTGGTTAAAGAGGGGGAGAAGTCATGGGGAGATCTGGTAGTTACATAATCTGTTGTCAATTTGAGACTGAGTGAAGGGGTGGGATTTAGCCTGCCAAGCAGGTTGCAGCTTGATGACCTCATTTGGCGACGCTAAGGCAGTAAATAGGTCTCTGGAGGCAGGGCACATGCTCATTTCTTTCAAGACCTTACTGGCAACATGCCTGATGGAGCTGCACTGATGCAGCAGGAGCCCTGGGGGTGGAGAAGCCTCATAGAGACCCGCACCAACAATGAGATGTTTCTACCACCACTGGATCCACAAGCTTTTCCACCTACTGGCCAGTGATCTTCCTGCATTCAGTGTCATTGTATGTGTTGCGTTGAGTCTGAAGAGGGCATTTATAAATTGGGGTCAGACATATGGGCTACCTGACTTATGCATTTGATCTGGACTGGGCTGGGCTGTTTTCTCAATATTCAATTGCTCTTTTTTTGGGGGGAGGGGCATCACTGCCCTCAGGTGGTGAGAGTAGGAGGCTCAGCCTTTGCTCCTGTGGAGCTGGAATTGAACCTCCATCCCAGTGGGCTGCAGTCCTGTGCACAACCACTGCGCCATGGGGACTCAGCCCCTCAATTGTTCTTATAAATAAATCTCTCTCTTATATACATATAAGTGCCTATAAATTTGTTTCTCTAGTCAACCCTGATTAACATGTGGACTTCTGTTTCACTCATTTCTAGAATGTCCCATTAGGACCAGAGTACAACGTACAGTGGTAGGATAAGATTTGCAGAAGCAGGAAAGAGCCCATAGTTTTTACCTTTTTTGCCCTCTGCACAGATGGAGCCACATCTAGTAAGGACACACTCCTCTCCCATCTCACAATCCAAATTTGATCTGCAGGATGTTGGGCAGGAACCTGTGTTAGAACAGAGCCAGATGACAACCATTGTGCTTCAAGACAGATACTAGGGAGTGAATCCCTGAATCAGCAGCCAGTTGCAATTTTTTTTTCTTTTCTGTCTCACTAGTGTGTTCGAACTTCATTCGCGGTTCAGTAATTTCTCTTAGATAAATTGCCCTTGATCAAGTCCCACCAAGCATCCTATATGCTCCTTGCCACTGATTTTAGATCTCTTGGTGTTCCCTTGTCTCTGGGTTGGTTGACACTGCCCTTCCTTTCCCCTGCCTCCCCACCTCCCACTCCCTTCCCATCTCCCCTAACTGTCTGTTTGTCTCATTATTTTCTCATTGGATTGTTTATCCTGCCTATCTTATCTAGCTAGACATGCAGAGATAATAATAAGCACAAAAACAAGACAGAACAAGACATAACAACAACAAAACCAAGAACAACAACAAAAGAGAAGTCTCTAAGTACTTCCAGATCTGTCTCTTGACCTTTTGGAGTGTTTTCCTGTCAAGTTTGATGGGGTGCCATGCCCTGGTCCCAAAGCCTAATTTTGGTATTCCCGAAGGTTTTATTGCTTTGCTCCCCTTGCTGCTCTGTGTCGCACCCTTAGTATTCCACCCAGGTGTGGTGGAGTCAGACCGGGCACACAATCCCACAGTGTGTCTCCAGTGTTATCCCTTGTAGTGCTACGCGCTATGGGTCAGTGAGAGAAGTCATGTCTCATAGTAGGGCCTGTTCTATGTTCCCCTCTGTGCATTGGCTTCTCTGAGCAGGAATATCGTCCTTGGGGCTTGGTGGGTCAGAATGTGCTCCATTCTCTCTCCTTCCCTCTTCATTGGCTCCTGTGTGCTCTGCTCAGAGGGAAAACTGCGAAAATCAAGGAGCCAGTCAGCCTTGTCCTTCTCGATCAAAACAAATTTGGTGGAGCTAAAAATGCTGACCTTGCAGTTAGCAGCCAAAATGCCTCTGGGCAGACTCGCCCTCCAGACGGTCAGTTAGCGGTCAAGTGTGGTAGCCATTTGCACTGCTCAGTGATTTCGTGCTAAAGCATAAACTTACAAAGCAAACCATAAACTCATTGCAAGCCTCTAGGAGAGAGTAGAACCGTCCTTTGAGCTTCGGAGGCTGTAACGTGTACAGAAGCTGATGGCCACATCTTTTCCCTGTAGAGCTGATGATAGGTTCAAACAGTTAACCTTTTGGGTAAGCAGTCAAGGACGTAAGCACTGCACCTCCAGGACCCCAAGGTATAAAATATGGAAGTAAATTATTAAGGAGTTACAAAGATGTAAAGTAGTTTCACATTTCATATCAAAGGGAAAACATACATTCAAAGTGCAAAAAGCCAAAGTAGTGCATGGTAAGTGACCCCAGGAATGCATATCTAGATGATTTAATGGACTCAGAGGGAAGAAGACATGCCTTCCAATTAGAATAGATGAGTTTACGTGGCAGAAGGCCAGTTCCCCACAACTAGTCATGGGTTCAGTAAGCGCAATTGTGCAGTTAAGAAATTTAATGATATAGTTGTCATAGAGAGATAGGAAAGCCAGAATAGGAAACCATGAGATACATTTCATGGTAGCATGCTCACCTCCTGGATGGCCATGATTTCAACAGCCAGGTCTATGCACAGCACAGGCAGGGAGGGCAGGAGAGTTCAGAAGAGAGAGATTTATTGCTAACCAAGGCTTATATAACTTTGAGGGGTGTTCAAACCCCCTAATAACAGGTAAAGACATACTTCACAGGAAGGGGTTTACTATATACAGCAATGAGAGGGGGACAACCGAGGGGTACACCCGCTATAGGAAGAGGAGGGATTAAGGGTATACATGGGACAAGATCTTAGATTCATGATGGCGGCCTAATGTTGATTGTTCTAGAACTGAAGACTTTACTTAGCCTAAACTTTCAGGGAAAGCAATCCACTGTCCCTAGCAGCAGGGAGTGTGCCCACCTATTATGGGAGAAACAATGGCGTCTGCTTGCTCTGGATGGCTGGTGCCTTCAGGGAGATAACTTGACAATCATTTACCCTACGTTGCAAGCAGCTACGTTTGGCATATATTTGGGGGAGACAACTTGGGATAAATCTTTCTGTTTCCCACAAGCTTTGTAATGTAGGATTTTCAAGGTAGAATTCAGGGGAGCGATGCAGTATTGTGAGAAAAGAATGAATAGCCAAAGTGGGAGAGAGGAAATGAGATGTCTGATGAATGAAGTTGAGTTGGGTGCCCAGGGAAATCAAAATCTGAGGAGGGGTTTGCATCACACAGGGAGGAATGTGTGCTTGAGTTGACACCCTGGGGCCTCTCCAGCCTCACACCAGTCCCCTATCCAGGCCCTGTTCACCGGGAATGACAGCTGGGGGCTTTCCCTGTAGCAGGCGACTGGGCACGGATCAGAGAAGAGCTGGAAGTGCAGCGGGGGCAAAAGGGGCAACGATCCAGAGGGAAGATCTTGAGGGCCTGAAGGGTGAATCGGGTTTGGAAACCAGAGAGGAATGAGATTGCCACTTACGTGGGAGGATGAATGCTCCAGTGTGAAAACACAAGCGTGGAACAGGCCTGCAAGCTTCCAAAGGAGGCCAGGGCCCGGGGGAACTACCTGGAAGTTACTGCACTGGCCCCCAAAGGGAAGCCAGCTCTGACTTAAGGCGAGCCATGTGTCAGAGAGCTCCCCTCAGACTTTCTTGGCTGTCATTTTTACAGGTCTTTCAGGGTGATGTCACAGGGTGTGTTTGAATGGTCAACCTTTAGGCTAGCAGTCAAGCATCACCTTTTGCACCACTCTGGGACCTGTGAAGGCTCAGGCATGGAGTAAGCAGGGCAGGAAAGATTGCAGGGCAGGGGCCACAGGAAGCAAGGAATACATGCAAGAGACCATTTCAAAGATGGGCTGTATGTGGCAACCAGTCCGATGTAGGGAAGAAGAGCAAAGAAGAAAGAGGCGGGAGAGTGGAGTCCGGTAACGAGGAGAGGAGAAGCAATAGATACAGGGAAAATCCCGGTGAGAAGAAAGCTTGAGCCTTGAGGGGTGGTCAGCATCACAGATCCTGCAAGCCTAAAGGCTTCTTTGATGACTGAGAGGCAAGAGACTTGTCAACAGGACCTGGTGGGGGAAACCACAGGGGCCTGATTGGGACAGAATGGAGACTAGAGTCTTAAAGGGGTTAAGGAATGAGCTATGAGGAATCAGAGAGAGGAAGTAAAGATTATTCCTCAGAGAATAAAATAAGGGAAAAGGAAAGAATACAGTAAGATGGTTGTTCCCACGATTAAGGAAATGCTTTCTTTTGCCAAGCAAACTGATTTATAGCCTGAGACAAGAGACCTAGGTTTGGGAGCAGGAACGATGGGGAAGGTTGGTAGGGCAGGGGCGGGTAGGAGGGCAGAGATAGAGAGTCCTGGTGGAGGAATGACCCAGAGAAAGGAGGAGCCGAGAACAGGGATAGATGCGGAGAGATTCTGGTCTAGGGAACTGATGGTGGCAGTCCAGGTGTAGTCCTGCAGTGGCTCCTGAAGAGAATCTCTTTGTCTTTTCCCCTTTTCTCCCCTCCTCTCTCGGCCATATTAGTCCCTGCTTGTCTACTTTCCAACTCCCTTGGCTGGTACCTCAACTCACCTGCAGGATGGAAGGGGTTCAAATGATTATAAAGCAGACACTGTCCGAAGTTGAGAGTAAGAAAGCCCACAAGGATGAGGATGCCTCCCAGCTTCATGTTGCTCTTGGAAGCCTTTGATGGAAATGCAACAGGGCTGAAAGCTGAGCAAATTTATACTCTTCTCCCCCTGAACCCCAACCCCTGAGTCGCCATACAAGTCAGGGATGGAACTAGGGAAGTCTAAATCCTGCCCAGAATCTGGATTTCTGAAGAACAATAACCTCCTCTTCCCAAGTTCCCTAAGCAATTCTTAGAGCCAAGGGAACACCCTCCTCTGACCCACAGATAAGACTCCTAAACCAGAAAAGCTTTAAGTAATCCCCAAATTGGGGTAGGGTGGAGGGGGTGCACTTCTACCCACCCTCATTATAAGTTCCTTACAAAGGAGTCCTGGTGGCCAGTGGGTTACTCGCTGGGCTGTTAACCGCCAGGGCAGAAGTTAGAAACCACCACCTGCTCTTCAGAAGAAAGATGAGGCTTTCTGCTCCAGGCACGAGTGACAGCCTTGGAACCCCAGGGGCAGTTCCAGCTGTCTTATAGCGTTGCTGGGAATTGACGGCAGTGAGTTAGGTATTTTTTTTTTTAACTTCAGGTCAAAGCTCAGAGGGTTAGGAAAGAAGGAGGAATTGGGACAGGAAACACAGGAAGGAAATGGGGGAAGTGATTGTGCATTGAGGGGGTTGCAATGGATGAGATGAAACAGGATGGATAGGGATTTTAGGAACAAGAGCATGATCTTCTCTTTTAACTTTCATCTAACTCATAATACAAGTTTCCTTATTTTGAAAAAATCTCCTACAACTCAATAACTCAATTTGATGGTAAGATAGAAAAACTATATATACATATGTGATGCAAAAATTTTGTACCTTAGTTTATGTGATTGGTGCTTGCAAGGTAATTTTCAGAGTTACCCCCCAATCTATGTAACAGAATAGAATCAATTGCTTCATCTGTGTCAACAGTCCCATGTCTTCTTTCTTTCCCTTCTTCCTGCCTCACTCTCCGCCCCCCCCACCATTCTTTCAAGATTCTTTATTAAATTGCCAAATAAAACATGTGGCTCCTGACTTCAACTCTAAAGAAGTCAGAATCATTGAAGGAGAGCCTCTTACACTTTCCATCTCTCCACCTCAACTGTGGTGGTCCAACCATGAAGCTGCTGTTTGAGCCCATCCAGAGGGTACCTCAGGACAGCCCCAGGCCTCAGCATCACCAGAACACTTTGAGATAGCTATCCCCATCATGAAAGGAAAGTTGATTTCACCAGGGTTAAGCATTAGGCTGCTACCAAAAAAAAAGTTTGGAAATGGCTTGGTTCCACCCAGTGGTCTGCAAGAGAGAGACCTGGTGGTCAAACTTCATAAGGATTACAACAAGAAAACCCACTAGGAGTAGGCATTGATGAGTTGGTGCCTAACAACAACGTCTTCAATTTGTGAGTCCGGTTCACATAATGTGAATCTGAGTTCTTCAAAGGGCAGATTCCGAGACAGGATGATCTGTAGCACAGTTTTAAGAGGGCTAGGGAGGGAGTCAGAGAAAGACTGGGAGAGTCTTCAGACTGTGATGCCAAAGAGGGAGAGAAGAAGAGAGGGAGGGACAGTGGGGTAGAGGCAGACTAAACTGTGAATCTAGAGACAGTGGGGTTAGATGGCTGAGAAGTTCATAAGCTAGTGTCAACTTTTAACAGAGTCTGCAACCTTCCATGAGGAGGTGTGTCCTAGTATCCCTGCAACACTTAGCCCTTGATGAAGCAACCTGGGAGAGGACAGTTTCAGAGAATTTGGAATGTCAAGGCCAGGAACAAGGGTCCTCGGTCCTTTCCACTCCCTGCAGCTGAAAGTCTGTCAGACTCAATCCTTACCATCATCCTACATTTGACAAGTAATGTCCCTAAGTTACACCGCAACAGTGAAATGGCAAGTGCAAAATCCAAATCTACTTATGGCAACTCCAGTTCTGATGCTTCATTTTAAGGAAGAAAAGTTCCTCTTGTGTCCACCCAAAAGGAAGTGCTCATGTCGTAGAATGTTTTTTGTTTGTTTATTTTGTGGCATCACTGCTCTCTGGTGGGAGTAGGAGGCCCAGCCTTGCTCCTGGAGAGTTGCTGCTGGCTTTGAACCACCAACCCTGTGGGCCGCAGTCCTGCACTCAACCACTACGCCATCAGGGCTCAGCCCTTGTCAGTGAAATATTAAACAGTTGGGAGCTTCCTTTCTAATGACTGCTTTTAGAGAGGAGGCAACTTGAGCCCCCAGAGAGGACTCAAGTCCTCTCATAAACACACACATGTATCTAAGGGAGAGGTTTATATACAAGAGGAAGTGAACATTGAGAAAACATCCCAGCCCAGTCCAGATAACGTTCATAAATCCAGTATTAGCCCATATGTCTGATACCAATCTCTAAAGTCCTCTCCAGACTCACAAAACACAATCAATGATGCCAAATGCGGGATGATCACATGCCAGTGGGTAGAAAGTCTTTGGATTCAGGGGTGATGTCAGCATCTCAGTGCTGGCAGACGTCTCCACGTGGCTTCTCAAGGTCCAAGTTTCTTGCTTCATCAGGGTAGGTCTATGTGACTTCTCCTCAGGGATGTCTTGCAGGGAGCCAGCCTTGTCAGTCGTGTCTCTCAGGCAGAGAGCATAGTCAGTAGAAAGTCTCCGAGGGAGCGAGCTTGTGTCTCCTGCTTCCAATAAGGAAGCACCAGATTTTCCAGAATTCTCAGAAGAGAATGCCATGCCCACACAGAGGTCTCATTGGTTATCTCCAGATTAACAGGCTAGACTCTCCCCCTACACTCTTAATCCTCAAATTGACACCAGATTAAGCGACTGCCAGAGGTGATGTTAGGCTTAAACATAGATGCCTTTGGTTGTAATCAAGAACTCCTTTTAAAATAATACTACCCCATATACTCAAGTATAACCATACCCGAATATCAGCTGAGGCACCCAATTTTACCACAAAAACTGCATTAAAATGTGCTAATAAGCTTGGTTTATACATGAGTCTCTACAGTATCTCTCATTCGACAGCACAGGAACTTTGATTTATTTAGTGACTTTGGTGCTTCATGAGTTTTGGAGTCCGGGGATGGTGAAAACAGAGAATGCACTAAGCTGCTAACTGAAAGGCCGGAGGTTCAGCTTCATTCCACGGATTCTTGGAAGATGGCCTGGTGACCTGCTTCTGGAAAGTTAGGTCTCCATTTCAAATCTGCGATCAACAAGGTCTATCCGGATCAACTCAAGAGCAAGTGACTTGGTTTGGTCTCCGTGCTGTTTTGGGGCACTCTGCTGAGCAAATGATCTCAATGCCTTCTGACACGCACACGCTGGGGCAGGTACTATTCTTATCCCCAATTTTCAGGTGTGAGAACTGAACCTCACAAGGGCCCGCCCAGTTCCCAAGTTGGACTCTGCACACAGGTGCCAGCTCCTGAGCACAGACTCTTGCTCCCTACTCTCTTTCCTTCTGGCCCAGGGCAAAGAGGCGGAGGCAGAGGAGACATCTTTGACATCCTGATGATATCCAGATCTTATCCTACAGCTTCTACCGGGAACGTTGGTCTCATGTTCCAGTTTCAGAACTTTGGAGTAAACAGAGCTGCTCTCACAGCTCTGCTGGTATTTGGAGCAGCTAAACACTCATCGTCCTTGCCGATAAATACCCTCTCCAATTGTACAGGGCCTCCTTGGGAGCAGGAATTCTCCTACGTGGGGCTATGGTGTCTGCCTTAGGGAGCAACACTAGAAGATTTTAGCTTCATTGCCTTTCCCTGAGCTAGTGACTCTTTGGGCTGAATTTGGTCATATGCAAGGTTTCCTGACCTTGCTTGAGGAATCACTAACTCGGAGTCATTGAGTTGACAGTTGTACCAGATTAAGCCTGGGACTGTCTTCATTGTTTACTTTAGAATCTCCAGTGGAATAAAATATGAACAGGTCTCGACCCCTCTTATTTGTTTCTGAAGTGTTTCCTTAACAAATGGAACATTTGTTTGTTTTTTTTTTTTTGCATGAGCTTATATGAGAGCCATGCTATGGGGCATAGAGAGATATATGCCCCCCTCTCAAAGAAATGAACAATAATAGTAGCTGCCAGTTTTGAGGACTAGGTGCCAAGAGCATATTTATTTAATTTCTTCGACAACCCTTTGAGGTATGAGCTCTAAGCCTGTTTTTCATGTGAGAGCCCTGGGCCTCAGAAAAGGTAGTTAATTTTTCCAAGGTCACCCAGTAGAATCCGAAGCAAATGTAACCTGTCATTCCTAACTCTTTCCCCCCCTAACTCCTATCTACTAGCTTTGGTTTTCATTTTCATAACCTTATAACAGCTCAGAGAAGATAACAGACTTACCCACAGTCAAGGTTGATGAGGCGTGATGCTGGGATTTGATTTGAGGCAGGTGCGGTCTTGAATCAACAAAATACCAACAGATCTACGTGTTGATTGGGACTCAGGGCCACATCACGTGTATCAAAACAGAGTCGCTGTGCTCTGAAGGACTTTCAGCGATGACATCTTTCAGAAGTCGAGCTCAGGTTGACAATTGAGCACGTTAGCATTTGCCACACAGGGCCTCAAATGAAAGAAACGAAGATCTCCACCCTCCTGCTATCTATTCAATCCAAACTGATAGAAATCCTGTACAATAGACTAGAACGGACCCTGAGGGTCTTCGAGGCTGTACATTGTTTTGCTTTGTTTTATCATTTTATTGGGAGCTCATACAACTCTTATCATAATTCACACATCCTTCTGTGGTGTCAAGCACATTTTTTGGGTTTGTTTTTGGGCATCACTGCCCTCTGGTGGTCGTGGGAACCACCATGGCTCCTGAGAGCCGCCTCTGGATTTGGATTGCCAAGCCTGCGGGCTGCAGTCCTTCACTCAACCACTTACGCCACCGGGGCTCAGCCAGGGTCAAGCACATTTGTACAATTGTTGCCGACATCAATCTCAAAACATTTACTTTCTATTTGAGCCCTTGATATCAGTTCTTCATTTCCCCCCTCCCTCCCCGCTGTCCCCCCCTTCACGAACCCTTGATAATTTGTAAATTATTATTTTGTTTTATTTTGCACTGTCTGAAGCTTCCTTCACCCACTTTTCTATTGTCCACCCCCCCTTCTACTGCACCTTCCCTCCACCTTCCCAGTATCAACACTCCCCCCATTGGTCCTGAAGGGATCATCTGTCCTACATTCCCTGTGTTTCCAGTTTCTGTCTGTACCAGTGTACATCTTTGGTCTAGTCGGATTTGTAAGGAAGAATTTGGATCACAATAGTAGAGGGGGCTGTGGGGGGTGGGGTGGGGGAGGAGCATTTAAGAACTAAAGGAAAGCTGTATATTTCACCTATCATTGCTACACTGTACCCTGAATGACTCGTTTTCTCTCTGAGACCCTTCTGCAAGGGGATGTCCAATTGCCTGTAGATGGACTTTGAGTCTCCATTCTGCACTCCCCTTCATTCACATTTATATGTTTTTTTGTTCTGGGTCTTTGATGCCTGCTACTTGATCCTGTCAACAGTTCATGATCACACAGGTTGGTGTGCTTCTTCCATGTGGGCTTTGTTGCTTCTTATCTAGATGGTCACTTGTTTACCTTCCAGCCTTTAAGACACCAGACACTATAGCTTTTGATAGCCAGGCACCATCAGCTTTCTTCGCCACTTTTGCTTATGCATCCGTTTGTCTTCAGCAAGGTGAGCAATGGTATGATTTTTAGTTCTTTAATGGCTGATATCTGATCCTATTGACACCTCACGGTCACACAGACTGGTGTGCTTCTTCCTTGTGGGCTTTGTTGCTTCTGAGCTAGATGGCTGCTTGTTTATCTTCAAGCCTTTAAGACTCCAGGCACTATATCTTTTGATAGCTGGGCACCATCAGCTTTCTTCACCACATTTGCTTATGCACCCCTTTGCCTTAAGCAATCATGTCAGGAAGGTGGAGGCTGTATGTTTTTTTATGGGAGCATCTTTCTTTTTAAATCACAAACAAGATCTTCTATTTGTCACCATTAAAAGTCTGAACTTTAAACAGATTCATAGTCATCAGCTTGATCCACATTGGCACCTGTCTCATCATCAGGAGCTTTTTCAGAAATACCACGTTCACCATGAAGCTCTGTGAGTTTCCCCAGTTCAAACTCGGGCTTCTG
>PVJH01044827.1:0-12766 GCA_004026705.1 Nesogale talazaci | reverse complement strand
TCCCCCCCCCCCCCCACCAAAAGCCTAGAAGCTTTCCTGTGTCCCTGGAGCTGGCTTCCAGGCATAGAGGCAGGCTGCACCTGGCCTGCAGGAGAACCATAAACTAATCCTTGAGCTCTGGTGTCTGGAACACAGCGGCTCATCCACAATGCTCCCTCTCTGCGCTCCCGAGTCCAGAACATCATTGGCAAAAGATCTCTGGTACTGGAATCAGCTTTTTACCTCTCTCTCTGTCTCTCTCTCTCTCTCTCTCTCTCTCTCTGTCTCTCTCTCTCTCTGTCTCTCTCTGGGATGTGTGTGTGTGTGTGTGTGTGTGTGTGTGTGACACATTGGACAAATCCCTGTGTACCCATTTCCTTTTCCATAATATGGAAACTTTCATGGTTCCAAAGAAAGGCAAAACCATGCACGCAAAGGATGGCCGGTAAAGTGTGTACTGCAAACGTCACATCAAAAAGGTTCATTGAAAAGTTCCCAGATGGCTCGGGGCGCGGACGGTGGGAGTGCGCCCAAAGTCATAGAGTCAAAACGGGTGCAGTGTCAGACATTAGAGAAGCAAGCACTGAAGCAGGAACTGAAGCTACAGAATCTGTTTGACTCGAGCGCAGTCAGAGAGGTTGAAGGCAGGGAAATCTGAGGTGGGGACTTCCAGGTGAGACCACATGATGGGCAAGGGCACAGTTATAAGCCTGTGTGTCCCCTCCCTCCCAGTTGATTATGGCATTGCTAAAGGAATTCTAGGAGTGAAGAGGGTTACAGGTTGGGCTGCTAACTCAATTCTAGACCCCCTCAGAGGGCGAAAGAGGAAGCTTTCCACTCGTGCCAAGACATGTTGTCTCAGAAACCCACTGGAGCCAGAAAGATTGCAGTGAATGTGTTTGTCTGTCTGTCTGTTTGTCTGTTTTTAATAGCATAGTCACAGGAAAATAACAGGACACATTTTTCCGGGAACATGTTATGCAAACTGCTCTCTCAAGCCTCTCCTTTCTGACAGTCTCAGAAATCCCCAGGGGCAGCTCAACTCTGTTCTAGAAGGTCATCGTGAGTCAGCGTCCACTCAATGAAAGTGCATGTGTTCAATTGTTTCTAATAGCATTGTCATAAAAAAACAATGGAACGTCTTTTTCTGGGAACATGCTATTCAAACTGTCCACTCAAGCCTGTCTTTCCCTGGGGGGGTCCATTGTGAAGACCATGTTGGAAGTCAAGGCATTTGGGGGCAGAGGCTGTGACATCCTGTTTGGTGGTAAAGGAAAGGCACTCTGGGACCAGGCTGGGACCTCCTGCGTCTGCCCAACCAGAGAGGAAATGCTTCTGATAGGGAATGTGATTAGGCTTATAGAAAGGTATGTGTGTGACCTTGGGTTGGTTCTTCATCTCCCTGTGTCTCCATTTTTGTTTCCACAATATGTAAACCATAGTAATCTCAAAGAAAGGGAAAACCTTCTACCAAGAGGAATGACCAGGAAAAGAAGCCTTAGAGAAGTAACTGTCAGGAAATGCAACTTTACAACTCAACATGGGTTCTTGTCTCACTCAAGTCAAGCTGGTAAGATGAAGGAAGTTAAGGATGTTCTCAGGTTGTCCCATTTGCAAATGCTAAATGCCTCTGATTTTAAACTCTCTGTGGCAGTTATATCATCTCCTGGCACCTTGAGCAAAGGGGTAGAATCTAGCCTGTCAATTAGGTCATAGCCAATGAGGCCTCTATGTGGGCCTGGTCTTCTTCTGAGGATTTTGGGAACTCTTGTCTTCCTCCCTGGAGGCAGGACACACAGTCTCTCTGATGAACATTCAAGCCATATGGAGACACACTGATGGAGTCAGAGCCCTGGAGCTGGAGAAGCCACATGGAGACCATGCCAGCTCTGAGATGCTCCCACCACCACTGGATCCACAAGACGTTCCACCCACTGGCCTGTACTCTTTTGGGGAAGGGCATCACCGCCCTCTGGGGGGAGTAGGAGGCTCAGCTTTGCTCCTGGAGAGCTGCTGCTGGATTTGAACTGCCGACCCAGTGGGCCGCAGTCCCGCACACAACCACTACACCACCAGGGCCCAGCCCTTGGCCTCTACTCTTCCTGCATTCGGCATAATTGCATGGCTGCATGAGACTGAAGAGGAATTTATGGACCAGTATCAGACATGTGGGCTAATATTGGACTTATGGACCTGATCTGGATTTGGGTGGGCTGATTTCTTAATATACAATTGATCTTTGATATAAAGTTCTCTCTTTCACACACGAGTTTCTATAAATTTGTTTCTCTAGTCAACACAGACTAACACACTCTCATATGTTAAGCTTTTCCCCCTGTTGATGAACATTCTGATATTACTCTTTTTCTATTTCTAATCATTATAAAGAGTGCATGGTATCATGGGAAATGTTTGGGATCATGGTGTTGTCAGGTGCCAGAAAGTCAGGTGGGGCCACCTTATCATGACCCCTTGCACAGAAGAAGGATGCACTCGCTCCCTGATCCTGCACCCTCATCACCATTGATGTTATGCGGGAGCCCATTAGGCTTGTTTGGACTCTTTGTGTGGGTTAGGCGAAGGTTTGCATAGAAGATCAGAGTTTTACATTCAGCAACTCATACTCTTCTGATTCAACTCATCCATTACAGCCTCCTCAATGGACTGTTGCGTATCCCAGTGTTTCTCTGTTTCCTATGTCCATCCCTCCTTCTTTCCTAGCCTTCTGAACTTTCTCCTGGAGTAAATGCTGCCCTTTTGAGCTTAGATGATTGAGTATTCTAATTTGGATGTGAGTCCAGTTCTGGACATGAAAGGTAAGGGTCACCCTCTTGAGAGTCTTCAGTCATGAGTGTTCAATATATTCAATCTGTTCTTGGGATGGTGTGGTTGTTACATAACCTGGTGACTATTAAGGGTGAGGGGGTGGAGTCTAACCTGTCAATCAGGATAACCTCATTTGGAGGTGGGTGCCATGGAGATAGATAACTGACTAGAGGCCAGTTACTTACAGACTCTCTGTTTTGTCTTCCTGGTGACACGACACATGGAGTTACACTAAAGCCGTGGAGCTGGGGAGCCATGTGGAGACCCACGCCAGCACTGAGATGCTTCCACCACCACTGGACCCACAAGACCTACTGTCATTGTATATGTTACATGAGTCTGAAGAGGAATTTATAGGTTGGTATTAGGCATTTGGGCTAGTATCAGATTTATGGATTTGATCTGAAAAGGGTGGGGTGTTTTTTCAATATACAATTTCTCTTTTACATCAAACTCCTTCATATACACATGTAAGTCTTCGTGGATTTGTTTCTCTAGTCTACCGGACTGACACAGATGGTCTCTAAATTTGGTTGGAATCTATTCAAACCATCATTTTGGCTCTTATGGGCTTGTTTTAGTTTCCTCTGGCTTGAACCTGAACCCGTATATAAGCAATTAATGGTCTGCTCCACAGTCAGTCTACAGCAAACCACCACAATTAACCCCAATGTAATGACAATGACAATTGATGCAATCAATTTAGATGCAGTTGGCTTAACAATGCAACAAAATTGTATTAATTAGCCTGAGTTACAGGCATTTGTATTGATCCAAGTATTGCCAATTTGCAAATCCCGCAGTTCTCTTGTAGCTGCTAATTTCTGTAACCTTTGAACTGTGTCGGCTACTTTTGAAAATGCTGATAGGTGTCTAAACCCCTGTTCCAAGTCCCCTTTTCCCATATAGGGAGCTGCCCCCTGCCCCCTACACCTTTGTATCCAAACTCCCCTTCTCTCCACACAATGTAACGCCACCCTCCCTCTATGTCCTGATTTCTCCCTGGGATTAGAACCTCTCATTTTGAGCATTCTGGGTCTTGGGATAATTAGGCTTTAAGATGCCCTGAGATGGCTAATACAGGCTTACTAACTTTGATTAAAGTAGCGTGTGCGTTAATTGATCTTGTTCCAGCCACAACGGGACCCTAGACTTGTTTGGGCTGATGGTACTGAGCCTCTCCATCTTCTCTCGCCACAGAGATGTCCATTTGATTCCTGTGCATTTCACCCGGGGAGTTCCACATAGATCACACGCTGACTGCCATCGAGCTCATTCCTTCTCATGGTGACCCTCTAGGCCAGGAGAGAAGCGCCCCTATGGGCTTCTTCTTTGAGCCAGGCCTTATCAGCAAAGAAGGTCCTGGGAACTTTACCTCATTCGTGTCAGGATGATCCACTATCCTTTGAGAGGGCAACTCTTGCTCAGCCATATTTTGAGTGCTTTCCGACCCGAGGGGCTGGTCTACGTGCACCGGATCAGACAATGCTCTGCTGCTATCTGTGAGGTTTTGACTATCAGGCAATGTGGCTGCTCTTCCCAGGGTGACCAATGGCTAACTCCTCAAAAGTGGACAGCCTAGTCCTTCTCTGTAGACTATCCTTAGCCTGGAAGCTCTGTTGAAACCTGTCCACCTTTGGTGAACCAGTTGGTGTTTGTAACACCAGTGACATTGCTTCTAGAATCACAGTAACACACTGGCCACCACAGAACAAGCTGACAGGCCCATGGTGGGAAGAAGTCACTGGTTTTGCAAAATTCTCTCATGTCATCTCCAGCTTCATTTTGGTGTTGTTTTCAATTTTATTTTTATTTTATTGGGGGATCTTACAGCTCTTAGCACAATCCATGCACATATCCATTTTGGCAAACACATCTTGTCATCATCTTTTTCACATTTTCTTGCTGCTTGAGCCCCTGGCATCAGCTCTTCATTTCTTACCCTCCCTCCGCCATTCCCCCTGGATAATTTATAAATTCTTCTTTTTTTTCATGTCTTACATCAACTGCTGTCTAATTTCACCCACTTTCCTCCTGTCCATCCCCCTGAGATAGGGCCATCCATCGATCATTGTGATTGGTTCTCCCTTACTGTATCGTTACTCTCCTTAATGATCCTGAAGGGTCATTTTTATCACCAAAAGCATATTTTTCCAACTACTATTCCTTCCTCTTAGTTTCCAACTTTCCCATTCCCATCACTAGCAATAATCAATACATCCTGGTCATATGTTTGATCAACTTCAGATGGAAGACATCGGCACAATGTTTCAATTTCTTTAACTCTAGACCCAGTCATTTGAGTGTCCATTTGAATGAGAGTTGTATTAACTGGACGACCTTTTCAGCTTATAAATATTACCCTATCATAGACACCATGCTACTTCAAGGTTCATCTTGAAATGTTCTTTTAGATGATGACTGTGGTTCTAGTCTGCTTGAGTTTCTCATCCCCAGCACCATACACTATGTGTTAGTCCAGTTAAACTAGAGAAACAAACTCAAAGACACACATATGGATATAAGGGTATGGTTTATATATAAGAGGAATAGGACATTAAGAATGCATCCCAACCCAGTCCAGTTCAAAGTCTTAAGTCCGATATTAGTCCATATGCCTGATACCAGTCTATAATGTCTCCTTCTGACTCATGAAGTCACAGGCCAGTGGGTGCAGAGTCCCAGCGCTGGCAGGGGTCTCCCCATGGCTCCTCACTCCCAGGGCTCAGGGTCCATCAACAGCATCCAGTGGTGATAGAAGCAACTCAGTGCTGGCAGGGGTCTCCACGTGGCTTCTCCAGCTTCAGAGGTCTGGTTCCATCAGGGTAAGGCTGTGTGACTTCTCTGCCAGGGCTGAGATGCTTACAACACCACTGGATCCACAAGACTTCCCACCCACAAGTCCTCCTTTGTTGAATGTCCAGCTCACTCTACAGTGCAGGGGCTCAGGCAAGCTACATCTGGGTATTGCACTTAATACAGTGTCTACACATGGTAAGTGCTCATTGAACAGAAACCACTACTATCAACACCTCTATCCCTATTGCCATCACCTCATAGTTCACCGCCGCATGCTGCAGACACCCGTTTGCCTAAGTGTGGAGTGCAGAGTGCAGATAAAGGGACCAGAGTCCATCTGTTGCCTCCATTCTTCTCCCATCAGGCCCTCCTGCTGCTGGCAGGTGTGAGGGGACTGGGTGTGGCACCGGCAGGCAGGCCCAGGCCCAGAAGGCAGCCATGACCTTGCTCTGAAACCCCAGGCCTTCCTGCCAGACTTCTCAGTGGCTGCAGTGGCTGAGCGGTCTCACCTGGCAGGTCCGACCTGCAGGGTGATGGCGGTGTGAGTTCCACCTGTCCTAACTCTGCAGAGGGCTCTTGGAAGAAGGCAGGTAGTCAAGAAGGCAAGATCCATGTCCGGCCCTGAGGCATAGCAATAAGAATTCTTTCCGCAGGGTGCTGCCTGGGGTGGAATCCTGTTTACATACCTTACTGGCCCTGTGACCTGGGCCAGCTTGTCCTCTGAGCTGTGCTTCAATTTTCCCATGAGGCAAATGGAGGAAATGATAAGACTTCCTCCTGGGGTTGGTGCTTAGCAGATTTTCTGCCAATCGTTCTCGTGATCATAAAGATAACCTCATTGCCATCAAGTCGATGCTGACGCACAGTGACCCTTTAGGACAGGACAGCGCTGTCTCTGGGCTTCTGGGACTGTGGCCCTTTAGGGGAGTAGAAAACCTCACCTTTCTCCCTTGGAACGGCCAGTAGCTTCAAACTGCCAACTGTGTAGTTGGGAACCCAAGGTGTAACCACTGCTCCACCAGGGCTCCTACCAGACAGGAAGCACGGAGAACAGAACAAGGTACAGGAGCTATGGAGAGTGGAGGTGGAAGGGCAGGCCCTGGAGTCGGCAGAGTTTCCATAGGAATTCCAAGAGATTGCACCTGCATCCCTGACCTGTGTGACCTTGAAAGAATCTCAGCCATTTGTAAGACTCCTTCGTCAGCACCTATCTATTGAGGACCTACCAGTACATACCTGTGTGGAGCCCCTTGGGCTTAGGCAGAATATCTGGCCTACTAGGTGCTCAATCAGCGTCCCTTCTTCCCTTGTTTTTCTGTTCTTGAAAACGCAGAGCGACAACATAAAGTTAAGGGGGCGGGGCTGAGGTACAGGGAACTCTCTCCTCCAGAATCCCATCAAAGCTACACGCTTCATCTCTGCCAGCCTCACAGACAGCTGCCAAAATTGGCACACAGTATAAGGCACAATCAAACATTCAAATCAGTCAACAGATGACAGAGACCTCTCAGAAGATGGGGGTCTGATGATGTGCTTCTGAAAACTCACAGCTGGGGAAATTCTATGGGGGACAGTGCTACCCTCAAACATGTGGGGTCCTCATGAGTTGAAATTAACTGGAAGGCCATTGCTTTTGTGGGGGGTAATCACATGTCTGCTCAGACTGTGAGCGTTATTTGAGTCACATTTCTTTTTCCAAACTTAACTATTTATCAGCCCAACAGTAATGTGCTAGTTTCTCATACCGTAGGGGCTTATGTGTTACATGCCACTGTGTTAGTGTTAGTCAGGGTAGACTAGAGAAACAAATTCACAGACACTCATCTGAGTATAAGAAAGACCTTTATATACAAGAGCATTTGAATATTGAGAAAGCATCCCAGCCCAGTTCAGACCAAGTCCATAAATCCGATATTAGCCCATATGTCTGATACCAATCTACAAAGTCCTCTTCAGACTCAATGCAACACATGCAGTAATGCCGAATACAGGAAGGTCATGGCTGCCTTCTGGGCCTGGGCCTGCCTGCCGGTGCCACGCCCAGTCCCCTCACACCTGCCAGCAGCAGGAGGGCCTCATGGGAGAAGAATGGAGGCAACAGCTGGACTCTGGTTCCTTTATCTGCACCCTGCACTCCACACTTAGGCAAACGGGTGTCCGCAGCATGCAGAGGTAAACCCTCTGTGTGTTTCTGTGCAAATGCTTCTGGGCACCTGTCTGTGTCTGTGAGCCGTCTTGTGTGCAAGCATACGAGTGTGTCAGGGGATGCTGTCTGTGGGCCCATGTGTATCCCTGGGCGTGAGTATGAATATGTGTGTGTGTGTGTGTGCTTACAGAAACTTATGCCTGTTTGTGAATAACATGCAAGAACAGACCACTGACATGAAGGATGTCTTCCAGTCTCGATTTCCAGTTGCTAAACCACCGGGAGGGGCCAGGCACACAGCAAGGGCCATAATAATATGATTTATTGTTATTACCATCTCCCAAGGGGTTGCAGCAAGGTTCAATGAAATAACAGCCTCAAAAGAATCTGTCATAAAAGATTTTTTTCCTATGACGTCCCTCCCCAGGTTATGAAATTGGCCAGATCTCATGCTTTGTGCGTGCCCAGTGAAAAGTGGCCCAAGACTACCATATATGAACTGTTCTAACACCCTTCTTGCTTTCTTATAACATGTCTTAATCGGGCAGACATAGTTCTGCCTTTGTGAGTGTTACTGAAAGTTCCGCCCTATCACCAACTCCCATTGTGTGTGTCAATAGTTGTAGGCACTGAGGAATTTAATCTGTACAAGTCAATAGTTCATGTGTTGTGGTTCATATCCGGACTATGCTTATATAATCTCCCTCTTTCAACAGGGTTTGACAATCTATACCATTGAGGAAATCATCAACATTATCAATGGAATGACCTTATGCCCCAGGAGGGATAATTGAAAATGTTCTGTATCATAAAATGATAGTGATGTCTCTAAAGTGAACCAAAGACATCTATAAACTCTACATGCGTGAATGGATTGAGGGCTAACACTTCATTCTAGCCTCAATCTGAGAACAACTCGTTCTTCTGAACTGGCCCTGCTTGATGCTTGCCCTCATGTAGCGATCACTGGAGGTGGGTGTGCAGCGTGTGATGAAGAAACCAGAAGGCTCCAGCTATCAGAAATCATAGCATCTGAGTTCTTGGCGTCTTTAAAACGTAGCTGATGCCATCTAAGTGAGGCGTTAGGTAAGTCTACATGGAAGAAACGCACCAGCCGGTGTGATGCAAAGATTGTGTGTGTTTAAGAAAGAGTTTTAGATACAAGAGTAATTGAATATTGAGCAAACATTCCAGCCTGGTCCAGATCAAGTCCATGAGTCCAGTATTAGCCCATATGTCTGTTACCAATCTATAAGTTCCTCTTCAGACTCATGAAACACATGCAATGATGCTGAAAGCAGAGGCTAGTGGGTGGAAAGTCTTGTGGATCCAGTAGTGGCATAAGCATCTCCACATTGCTTCTCCAGTTCTGAGGCTTTGGCTGCCATCAGAGGTCTCCATGTGTCTTGTCAGCTACAAGTCTCTCAGGGATTGAGCCTGTGCGCCACCTCCAGTGAGCTATTTATCTCCTTAGTGTTTCCAAATGAGGTCATCAAGCAGGGACCTGATTGACCGGCTAAATTCCACTCCTAAACTCTTAAGCCTCACAAATTGACTACCGGTTATATAACTACCACATCATCTATTTTGTGTTCCACTGTGTGTGCTTCCTTTATTATATTTGGTAGTCCTGCCCCATTTTCTCATTGACGATCCTTATAGCGCTGCGATGTATTTTTTGGTTTCTTATATATCTTTTAAAAATAGTTTTATTGGCATATAATTCACATATCATACAACTCAATAGTTCCGTCTTATTAAAAGGAGTTGTACAACCATCACCACAATACACTAGTTTTAATCTATCCTGGATTTCTTTTTTTTTTCCCCAATGATTTTACTGGGGGCTCTTACAGCTCTTATAACATTCCATACATCATTTATAGCAAGCATATTTGTACATATGTTGCCATCTTCATTTCCAAATATCTTCTACTTGAGTTCTTGGTATAAGCTCCTCTTTTCCCCTCCTTTTTAAAGAATAGACTATTTTACTGGGGACTCCAAAGATTAGAAATAATAAAGTCCAAATCTGTGGCAGTCACGTAGTCTGGTGTCTGTAGGGGCCGAGTCTAACCTGTCGATCTGTAGATAGCCAATGAAACCTCTGAGTGGGCCTGGACTTCTGGTCTGAGAATTCTGGGAGACCCCATGGCGCTTACCCTCTGGAGGTGGGAAACTCAGAGTTCACTTCCTGGAAGACACTGCAGCTGACAAGACGCATGGCAGCATGACGATAGACCCTGAATCCTGGAAACTGGAGGAGCCACAGGGAGATCCATGCCAGTACCGAGATGCTTCTACTGCCACTGGAAACACAAAACTCTGCACCCACTGGCCTAGGATTGTCCTGGTATTATTGCATGTGCTTCGTGAGTCTAAAGTAAACTTATGGATTGCTATTGGACATATGGGCTAATATCAGACTTATGACCTTGAACTGGACTGGGCTGTGATGTTTCCTGATGTACAGTTGCTCTTGTATAGAAAGCTCTTTCTTATACACATACGTGTGTTTATGAATTTGTTTCTCTAGTCTACCTAGACTAATACAAAAGCCAAAAGAGGGAATGGTATCGAAGCTTAAACTGTGAACATCTAGAAGGCTGTGAATGACAGTGGAAGCCCCAAGTCCCTTTGCAGGGGCCACACATGGATTAAGCCTCTGGTGAATCTCTCTGACCATTTGGGGGGGATGTGAATAGCCTTGCTATCAGACAGAGAGCATTGTAAAGTCAGTGGTGGCAGGTAGAGGAAGGATATAATGTAATCACTAATCTCCCTTTTTAAAATCGTTTCAGTTTTCAATATTTTCTGCTGTATTGACTGAGGTTTTATCTGGTCATTATTGTTTGTTTGTTTTTGTTGCTTGTTTCCTATTTGTGCTTTGCATAATTTTCTGTATATAAAAGTGTTTCTGTTTGGATAGAGTAGAGAAACAAATTCAAGAACACGCATATGGATATAAGAGAGAGGTTTATATACAAGAGGGATGGAACATTGAGAAAGCATCTCAACCCAGGTCAGTCCATGGTCATAAGTCTTATATTAGCCCACATGTCTGATACCAGTCTATAAAGTTTCCTTCCGACTCACAAAGGATGTGCAATGGCACCAGGACAATTACAGGCCAGTGGGTGCAAAGTCTTGTGTATCCAGTGGCGGTAGAAGCATCTCAGCACTGGCAGGGGTCACCCGTGGCTCCTCCAGTTTCCAGGGTTCAGGGTCTATCAGCATGCTGCCATGTGTCTTGGCAGCTGCAATGTCTGCCAGGGACTTGGACTTGAGTCTTGTCAGTAGAGCGTCTCCAAGAGACTGAGTCGTAAGTCTCTCATCTCCAATAGGGAAATACCAGGAGATTTTCCAGAATTCTCAGGAGGAAGCCATGCCCACACAGAAGTCCCATTGGCTATCTCCAGATTGACAAGTTAGACTCCACCCCTACACTCTTAATCAAATTGACACAAGTACATGACTGCCACAAAAGACCAGAGAAGGTAGATCCAAAGAGGCAGTAACTGGATTGGTAATGTCTTAGGGGCATGGTCGGGGAAGATGGGGAGAAATCTGGATCTAACAGTGAGTCTGAGAAGAAATGTTCTAAAGTTCTAAAACTCTTTTTAATGTCATGAATGACTAAATTGTGTGATACGTGAAGTATAAGCCAATACAACCATTAAGCTATTTTCTAAATGGTCTTCCTTTTATTCTTCAGCCAATATACTGTATCCATTAGCCAGCACAGGGCTGGGCACTCAGAGTAGTAGATGATCCATATTTAGCTGAACAAACATAAGTAGTTTTTCAACTGTAATCAGACTCAGTGCTGATGCTGCATTCGTCTTTATATTTTCCAGCTTCTTGAATTATTTGCTTAGCAGGCAGATAGAATAAGGATGGTGAAAAGATACAACCTTGAAGCATCCTTTTTCTGATTTTAAAACAAGCAATGTTCCCTTGTTCTATTCAAACGACAGCCCCTGGGCACACACACAGGTTGCACAGGAGCACAATCAAGTGCTGTGGAATTAGGATCCACACAATCGAGTGTTTTGCATAATTAATAAAGCACACATTGTTTTGTATCTTCTGCTTTCAATGAGGAGCCATGTGACATCAGCCAAGCTACCCCTCGCATCACTTCTTCTGAATCCAGCTTGAATTTCTAGTAGCTCCCTGCTGCTATCTGGATGCAGCTGGTTTTGAATGGTCTCCAGCAAAAGCTTTCTTGCCTGGGATATCAAGGACCTTGTTATCAAGTCTGCATTCTGTGGGGTCATCATTCTTGAGAATGCATCAGATAGGGTTGTCTTCTCACCAATTGGCAAGTAGCTGTCTTCTACATTTCCTGGCACCAATAAGCGAGTGCCTTCAGTGCTTCGTTGGTTTTTGATTGATATCTGTCGATTCCTGGAGCCTTATTGTTTGCTCATGCCTTCAGTGCAGCTTGGACGTCTTCCTTCACTGCCACAGGTTCTTGATCATATGCTACTTTTTGAGATGGTCACATGTCAGCCAGATCTTTCTGGTCCAGGGACTCTGGGATCCTTCCATCTTTGTCTGATGCTTCCTGCGTCAGTCAGGAACCCTCCCCATAGAATCCTTCCACTTTCAATTTGAGGCTTGAATTTTTTTAAGGTCTTTCAGCTTGAGATAGCCTGTGCATGGTATTCTTATGTGGGTTCCTCACTCCAAGTCTTTGCATATTCCATTATAATACGTTGCTTTGTCTTCTTCAGCTGCCCTTAATCATTTCTCTTCAGTTCTTCCTTTAAAATCATTTTATTGGGGGCTCATACAACTCTTATCACAATCCACCCATCCATTCATCCATCCATCCATCCATCCATCCATCAATCCATCCACCCATTGTTTGCCAAGCACATGTGTACAACATCATTCTCAAAATTTGCCTTCTACTTGAGCCCTGGGTCTTAGTTCCTCTTTTACTTCATCATTTCTTCCATTTGTTTGATCTCCCCTTCACTCAGGTGCAAGTTTCAGAATCTCCTCTGA
>PVJH01044826.1:0-12766 GCA_004026705.1 Nesogale talazaci | reverse complement strand
GAAAGTGATGTGGAGGACATGTAGAGGGGCAGGAGGCACATGAGTTCCTGAGGGGGAAAGGGGTGGAGAGGGAGGTCACCACTTTTCTGCAGGAGTGTGAGGCCGTGTCTACTTTTATCCACGTTATTATAAGGGATAAAATGATAACAACTAACTGAATTCCCAAGCAAGGTATTTCAAGAGAGGGAAAATTGCTCAGTGATATTTTTGTCTCAAAAAGCCTTTTATTCTTTGTTTGTTTTGCTATTTTGAAACTACAATGTTGAATCCACCTGCCCAGCCCCAACCACCCTCACTTTTCTATAGACTCAACAAAGAATCAAGCTGTATGTTTTGGGTATGGGCAGAATATCAGGTGTCTGTATTTCCACTCTAGCCCCAAAGAGGGATTCCCTCCCACCCCACCCCCATGGTTGGGCCTTGCTGCACTTGCTGGCCTATGTTATCCATCACAGCATGGAGTAAGCACTTAGTATTGCTGGTGGTTGTCCAGCAAGATATTATGATACCTTATGAGTATAAGACACAGAAGCTAGGAACACCAGAGACTTTCTCTCCCAGATTCCTTGGAAGTCTGATTAAAGCCATGTGATGTGGGTCCTCCAATCAGAGAAACCCCTTTGGGATGACCACTTTTCTGTTTAAGTTGGCCGGATCCACTTAAGTTGCATGATACAATAACCCTAAAGGATAAATTGGAGTTTTGTCGATACAGAAACTCCTATCTTTTAGTGCTGGGTTAAAATATTACTTCCTCCATGAAGTCTTCACTGATCTCTGCAACCAGACATGATTTCTCTCCTCACCCAGGAGTTTATTCACCTATGATTTTTTTTCTTTTAAGGCTTGATGACCCCTTGAGGGAGTGGTACAGCAAAGTTCTCACTAAAACAAGCAGCAAGAACACGGACTCAGGGGCCACTATCTTACTTAGAGCCTAGTTTTATCATACACAGTGATCGGGGCACGGTACTAAGTCGCTCTCATCCATATTTTCCCACCTGTAAGATCTAAACCCCCAGACCTAACTCACTCCGACACATAGTGACCCTGTCAGACAAAATCGAAGCATCCCCCTGAGCTCTGAAGCTGTGATCTCAAGGGGAGCAGAAAGCCTCATCTTTCTTGCTCCCAGTGGCTGGTGAGTGTGAATTGCTGCTCTTGCAGTTATCAACCCAATGCATAACCCGCTGAGCTATCTCTAAGAAGGAGATGATACTATACCTACCTCACAGGGTTATTTGAGGATTCCAGTTGGTACATGGCTATGAGTGAAGCACAGAAAACAATACACTGCACAGGTGTTTCTACCACCTGCACTGACATCCCCTCTATCATCACTGTGGACTTCTGGGCCCCTGAAGGCCTACTCACTGTTTGTGACTTAACTTCAAAGGGTGATCCTTAGCAGATGTGTCTGCTTCCCCACTGGGGGCTACAGAGCACTCAGCCAGCACCATCTACCTGCCTTCCCACAGTGCAGGTCCCCTCTGATGCTAACCAGCAGCATGCCCTTCCCAGAGCCCCAGTCCTCTTGTGTCCCTTCCTACCTGAGAGCTGTTGTGTGTGCCAACTTCACTCTTGTTGGTCCCATGGTGGCTCTCATCTGTCACCTGAGCCATCACAGAGACTTCTCAGCTAACCTATTTGTTGCCAGAATCTCTCTCCCTGAACTTTCCCAACATTCAGCCCTGCTCATCTCATCCTCCTGCTGAGTCCTGAAGCCCTCCCACCTGTAGGTTCATATGCCTTCAGCACAGTCTTCAGAGGGCTCCCTGCTGTGACTCTTGGGCTGCTTCCCCTTCTCAGGCTTAAAGATCATCTTAGCTGCCAGAATGACACACAGTTCCCTGAGGTTTGCCTCCTCAGACTCCCCTGAACCTGAGCCCCTGGGCCTCCATCATGTCCTCCCCTTTCTTTGCTGGTGAATCTTTTTCTTTTTTTATTTCTAATTGTGCTTCGGTGAAAGTTCACAAAACAAATTGGCTTTCCCATTCAACAATCCATACACATGTTGTTTTGTAATATCAATTTTAAGCCTCATGGTGTAATCATACTCCTCCCTGTCTTTACCAGTGATATTAATTCATCTTCCCTATCCATTATTGTCACCTGAGCCTAACCCCCAGGTAAATACTGCTATAGAGTCATGTATGGTTGATGGCTCTAAGGAGTGCATACCCTTCTTGTGATATTGTTCACCTTATAAGACTGTCTATCATGTGGCTGGAAGTTGAACACTGGGGCAGAGTTCAGTGCCAGGTTTGAAGGGTGCCTAAGTCTCAGGAGTACTAACAGTCTCCAGAAGAGACTGCTGATCAATAAATTGCTGATCTCTTTTTTGGTTTTTGAATTGGGGCCCTCCTTTTTTCTGCCACTCTATCCAGGACTTTCTAATGTGATCCCTTTCAGAGCAGTCAGCAGCGGCAGTTGGCATCCTGTAGTTCACCTGACCTCAGGATCATGGAGTCTGGATTCACAAGGTCCATTTGGACTAATTGTTTCCATGCACCTTTGATTTTCTCCACTCTTTTGCTCTAGAATAAGAGAGATCAATACTTGCACCTTAATGGCCCCTCACGAGCGAAGTAAAAGCAACCTACAATAAGGGAGAGATCAACGCAAAGTGATCAAGGCAAAGGAAAATATTGGGAGGCACACGTGAGTTACAGGCAACAAAGGCAAATACTACTACATGCAACACACTGAGGTACCAGTAATGACAGTAATCTACAAGTATCTAGTTAGACGCTTGAGCTGAACAGGAGTGGCGAGATGAATGGGACTATACCCCCGAACATGTAAAGGTTTGACAGTATCATATAAACATATATTTCTATCACTGAAATGTATGCATAAACATCTTGCTATTGCTGTTAATTGTCGAGTTGGTTCCAACTCATAGGTTCCCTATTGTGTTGGTCTGGCTTGACTAGAGAAATAAATCCAGAGACTTTCAGATGTGTGCAAAAGAGAGTTTTATATCCAAGAGTAGTTGTCTATTAAGAATTAAGTAGGGCTGAGCCCTGGTGGCGTCGTGGTTGTGTGCGGGACTGCGGCCCACTGGGACGGAGGTTCAATCCAGCAGTGGGGCTGGGCCTCCTGCTCCCACCACCGGAGAGCAGTGATGCCAAAAAAAAAAAAAAGAATTAAATAATTCTATTAAGTAATTCTAATTTAAGTTAAAGTAGTTTAATTTAACCTTAATACTTGTGGCAGTCATGTGCTTATGTTAATTTTATGATTGAAATGTAGGGGTGGAGTCTAGCCTGTTAATCTGGAGATAACCATTAAGTAGCTGATGAGACCTCTCTGTGGGCATGGCTTTCACCTGAGACTCCTGGGAAATCTCGCGATATTTCCCTCGTGAAGATGAGAAGCTATCTCCCCCAGTTGATGGGAGTTAGTTTCAGAGACAATCACAGACAACACAGGATGGCGGGAGGCTGCAGTAGTCGGTGGAGAGACCACACAGCTTTGCCCTGATGGAGCTGGACCTCTGAGGCTGGGGCAGCCACATGGAGGCCTCTGTCAGCAATGAGTTATTTCTGCCACCATGGGATGCTGTTGATGGACCCTGAGCCCTGTAAGCGAGGAACCATGGGTAGACCCCTGTCAGTGCCAGGATTCTGCACCCACTGACCTGTGACTTCGCGAGTCGGAAGGAGACTTTATGGACTGATTTCGGGCATATGGGTTAATATCAGACTTTGAGCTGGACTGGGCTGGGATGTTTTCTCAATGTCCTGTTCCTCTTGAATATAAACCCATTCCTTATATCCATATGCGTATCTTTGAAATTTGTTCCTCTAGTCTACCCAGACTAACACAATACTTAATTGTATTAAGTAATTCTATTAAGAAAACATCTTGGCCCAGCCCAGATCAAGTTCATAATTTCAATATTAGCCCCTCTGTCTGACACTGGCCCATAAATTCTTCTACAGACTCACACAGCACATGCAATGATGCCAAAAGCAGGAAGATCACACACCAGTGAGTAGAAAGTCTTTGGAAGCCTCAGTGCTGGCGCGGCTCTCCAGGTGGCTCCTCCAGCTCCAGGCTTTGGCTGCCTTCTGCTTAGCTTCCTGTGGCTCGTCAATAGACTATGAAGCAGAGAGAGTGGGTTCCTCTTCCCAGAAGAAAAAGAGGAAGTTCCCAGAATCCTACTGGTGGGTGTCACCTTGTGACCTGATCGACAGGTTAAACTCCACCTCTTTACTCATAATCCCCACAAGTTGACAAAAGATTATATAACAACCACGCCTATGTACAAAATAACAAAATACTGCCTAACCATGAGCCATCCTGACAAGTGTTATGTTTAAGCCCATTGGTTCAGCCCTTGCGTCCATCCATGTCACTGAGAATAATCCTCTTTTACGATGGCCTTCTACCGAACATACTGTCCTTGTCCAGGGATCAGTGCTTCCTGATAACATGTCCAGAGTACATGAGAAAAAGTCTCACCATTCTTGCTTCTAAGGAGCACTCTGGTTATACTTCTTCCAAGAGAGATTTGTTTCTTCTTCTGAAAGTTCATGGTATTTTTTATATTCTTCTCCAACACCAGGATTCAAATGCATCGATTCTTCTGAGATCTTCCTTATTCGTTGCACATTTATATGCATCTAAAGCAACCGAAAATACCGTCATTTAGGTTGGGCACACCTTAGTCTTCAAAGTGATATTCTTGCTCTTCTTTAAAGAAGATTTGTGCAGATTTGCCCAGTGAAATACATCCTGTGATTGATTGACTGCTACTTCTATGAACACTGATCACGAATCCAAGTAAAATGAGTTCTTTGAAAATTCCAGTCCTTTCTCCATTTATCACAATGCTGTCTTTTGGTGTAGTCATGAAGATTGGAATTTTCTTCACACTGAGTTGCAATGCATACTGAAGTGCAGTCTTTGATTTTCATTAGTAAGCCCTTCAAATCCTGCTCACTACCAACAAGCAAATATGTGTTTTCTGCGTAGTGAAGTTTGTTCGTAAGCATTCTTCCAGCCCTGGGGACACATTCTTCATCTCGTCCAAACTTGCAGATTATTCACCCGGTTTGCAGATAGATTAAGTATGGTGAAAGGATATGTCACTGGTGCACAATTTTCTTGATTTTTCTACCATATAGTATCCCCTTGTTCTATTAAAAGGATACCCTCTTAGTCCCTGTACTGGTTCCACAAGAATACAATGGAATGTTTGGAATTTCCATTCTTCTTAATGCCACTCAGTTTGTTATGATCCACACAATTGAATGATTTTGCATAGTGAATAAAGCACAAGGAAACATCTTTCTGTTGTTCTCTATTTTCAGCCAAGATTCATTTGATGTCTTCAATGGTATCCCTGGATAGCTCAAGTCAAATCGTGACTTGGTGGTCCATGGTAAGGCATTCAGTCTCTTTTAAGGGCCAAATAAAAAGTCAAAAAGAGTAGTTATCTGCAAATGATGACAGGGTCTTGCTCCAAAATTCTAATAGTCTATGTTCACTAATTCACTGGTTGGAGCCTGATGAAGATTCAAAACGTCATCTCCATGAGATGCTCATTCTTCATGCACTGCTGGATCAGATGGGTCATAGTACTGAAGTGGCAGAACGACTTGCACAGCAGCCTGACACTGTTACAGGTACTTTTCTTGTGTGAAATCCCTCTCAAAATGAGCAGCTTTTTAAATAATAAAAATAGGCCCATAAATACTTGATAAATAGGCCCAAGTAGTACACCAAATGAGGGCTTTGTTGCCTTCAAAAGTAAAAGAGGCCCAACAGGTGCGTTCTTTTTAGCTGTGAAAGGAGCCAGATTCAATCACTTATCCTTCACTTAGGAGAATATCATGGCATGTTCCACTGTCTGGAACCCAAGAAATTTACTGAGGTGGATGCTGTCTGAATTTTTATCAGGTTAGTTTCCAACACGGATGTTTTACCAATAATAAAGCTAAAATTAAAAATAAATAAATAAAATTTAAAAAATAAAGCTAAAGTAATTGATACTTCTTCCTTAATAAGTCCAATCTACATACTATGATCAATGTATTGGACCAGTGTGAGAGCTTGTGGACAGGATCATGGTCCCTGTGTACTAACTTATGACAAAGTACTGGAGAGTTTATATGCTTCTGAGGTGAGGTGGTCATGGTGTATTGTTCTCCATGCCAGGGGAAGGCTACTGAAAGGGGACTGAGAAGAAAGCATTGGCTAGATCAATGACTGCATGAAGCAATGCGACTCGATTTGGAATTGCAGCTTCAACTGAAGTCACCACCTAGTTAAGTGTATGATAATCCACTGTTAATTTCTAAAATCTGTTGTTTCCACAGCCAAATAGGTGAGTTAAATGGGGATATTATGGTGATCATCATCCCTGTGTCCTTCTTGTCCTTGATGGTGACACAGATTGCTGTAAGTTCTCCAAAGAATCTGCTTTTGTTTTTTAATTTACCAATTTCCTAGACAGAGGCAGTTCTGAGGACTTCCATTTGAATTTTCCTACCATAATGGCCCTTATCATACATCTTAGGCCTCCACTATTGGGGTTCTATTGGTTGCTGAGTGTGTCTGTTCAAGAGACATTCGTAGGCCCACTAAAATGTGAGTTGAGCCTGAGCTAAGACTCCATGAATAATGGAATCTCCATACACCTCCACCTCTGATTACTAGGTGGGCCTTCAAAATATTTTGAGTCTCCTGCAAGTGGTGTTAATTCTGAGCCGGTGTCCAGTAATCCTTAGAAAGTCTAATTATTTCCTTTTCCCCAATAGTCACTCTTGTAAAAGGTCAGAGATCACTTTGAGAAAGACTGGGAGAAAGACTAATAGTATAAATATAGGGCAGTATAGCAGACTACTTCCTTAAAGGGTCCCATCATTCAAGAGTTGTGGGTCTGTAAACTAGCTCAAACCTGAGAATTGATTGAAGGGTCGTGAATCTCTGTTCTGGTCATTCAAAGTTATATTGCTATTCATCTGACCTAGAATGAAGTAAATATTTAGTAGTTTTCCCATCTATTTTACTCCTAGGGACACTCCATGTGTGGACCTGTGGGACTATTCTGAGAAATCCACTCTAACATGCCAATTTCCTTAGCTCGGGGATACCTTCTTCTTCAGTATACAAGGTAGGTCTGGTTTGTCAACTTATTATAGGCCATTGGCAATGTGTGCTTCAGTGAACTCCTAGAGTGAACTATTACCTCCTCTCCTAATCTCTCAACTGAAATATTGAATGAGAATCTGTGCTTAGTGATCCCATATTAAAATGCTCAGACAAATTCAGTTTTATGTTCCTAGAGCTGTCTTCTCAGATCCTTAATTACCATTTCCACATGCATGCTCTGGGTTTCTGCTTGTATACATACTAGAAAATACAGACAATACTTTGAAGTGCACTGCATCTCTTCCTGGGTCAGCATTTGTACTTCACCTTTTGCAGATCACTAGAACCTAAGTCTAGTTATAGGTAGACACAGTAATGAGTGGTGATGGTATTTCCACAATAATGTCTTGTAAGGCATCTGCCACAAAGGGTGCCCCAGACATATCAGTATGCATACTTAGGCTAATCTTGCCATATGTGAGTGGAAGTGAAAACAGATTGAAGAAGAAGAAGAAGAAGAAGAAGAACTTTTCAGGCAAAGATAGGAAGGGTGATATTGTTGGCCAAAGTGATTTAATGGAATTTAGAAGCCCAATGTCCTCATGTTTCTGTCCATATGTTCCTCCAAATTTCAAGATCTAATCTCTTCCCATTCAATGTCATAACTTTAACATCAGACACCATTCAAGGTTGGGAATTCAGTTGGCAATATAATTCAGCCATGCTTATTATAAGAATCTGGGTTTGGTTTTCAGCAATACCAACTCTGTTACTACAAGCAATAAGACTTCATTTCAAGGCATAAGTGGAAATTTTGAAGTAATTTGGGAAGTACTTGTGCTGTGACTCTGACGCACTGAACTCATCCTTTTTCTTTCCCACTTTGCAAGGTGAGTGAACTCAAAATTGACAGGTCAGATGGCAGAATGGTGAGGATTCCCAGGACCAATAGACAGACAGTATCTCAATCCATTAAGCCAAATCCACTGTGAAGGCTTACAACTAATTGACTGAGATTACATTGCATCAGTTCATGCCATAAGAGATTACTAGGAGTTAATTGGCAAACCACTGGAATCGTGGTCTAGCCAAGTTGACACAAAACCTAACTGTCACATAAATCATGTGACTGTTGGACAGAGAATGAAAAATACTAGTGCATTTTAATGCTCTAATCCTTAGAGTAGCTATCTTCATGTACTTTATTTAAATTTTGCCAACTTCTAATTTTCAAAGTCATACTTTGTACATCCCACATTTCTAATTATTAATTAATGTTTGCAATGGTTTATTCTGCTTTTGGGTAATTCCCTGACAACATTATAGATCCTGAAAGCTTTACTTCATCCAAGTCATTATGGTCGACTCTACTTTGAGGAGGTAGTTCTTCCCCAGTTGCATTTGAGTGCTTTCTAGCCTGTCGGACTCATCTTTCAGCACTGCACCAGAACATGCCCTACTGCTACTCATAAAGGCTTTCAGAGAAGGTCTTTATATGTAAAAAGCCTAGTCTTTCTTCCCAGTCTGTTCTTATTCTGGTTCTTATTCAGCAACATGCAAGCCATGACAGTAGGACAAACTGACAGACAGGTAGACTATATGTACCCATATAGTACAACATATTGGGGGAAAGTTGTTAGTACTTCTTGGTCATAAGAAAACACCTAAGAGAATTAGGCACTGGGTCTGAGACTCAGGCCAAGTCTTGGGGAAATCAAGATCAATTGACATAACAACAGACCCTAATGAAATCTATGAAGGCTGTACTCCAATGGATTCAACAACTTGGAAGACATGTACAAATTCCTGGATAAACAGTCCCTCCCTAGACTCTCCCAGATGGATGTCAAGAATCTCAACAGATCCAAAGCCGTAGAAGAAATAGACAAGGCCATCAAGGGATTACCAACAAAAAAAATTCCCTGGACCAGATGTCTTCACAGGAGAATTCTATCAAGCATTCAGGGAAGAACTGACACCAATCCTACACAAATTTTTCCAGGACATAAGAAAAGATGACACACTCCAGAACTTTCTATGAAGCTAGTGTAACTCTGATACTGAAACCAAGCAAGGATTTCACAAGAATCAAGAACTACAGACCAATATCTTTAATAAGCATCAATGCAAAAACCCTTAAAATAATACTGGCTAATAGAATACTAAGGTATATGAAACAAATAATTCACCACGACCAAGTGGGATTCATACCAGGGATGCTGGCATGGTTCAACATATTAAGATCATTAGTATCATTCACCACATTGTCAGGAAAAATTATAAGAACCACATGATAATATCAATAGATGTGGGGAAAAAGCATCCAACAATACCCAACACCTATTCCTGTTTAAGACACTCAAGGTGATAGGAATGGAATGAAAATTCCTCAACATCCTACAAGATATACATGAAAAACCAACAACCAACATAGTAGTCAATGGAGCAAAGACTAAAACAACCCACAGGAAAAGGGGACCAGACAAGGATACCCTTTGCCCCCACTCTGATTTAACCTCATACTGAAGGCCTTAGTTAACAGCATAAAGCAAAGAAAAGACAAGAAATGTAATCGCCTGGGGAAGGAAGAGGTGAAACTATCATTATTCACAGATGATATCATTTTCCAGAAGCACCACAAAGGGAGTACTGGACGAAATAGCAGAATACTGCAGAGGGACAGAATATAAGATCAACAAACAGAAGTCTATCAGACTGTTCTATACAACAGACAAGCCCACAAGAGGAGATTTTTATTAAAAAAAAAAAAAGGTGGTAACCTTCACAATACCACAAATTGAAATGTCTAGGGATATAACTGACTAAAAGAACAAAAGATTTATATGAGGAAAACTATTACAAGAAACCAAGAGTGACCTCAACAAATGGAAGAATATCCCATGCTCATGGTTCGGAAGACTCAATATAGTAAAGATGTCAGTTCTACCCAAGACACTATATAAGTTAAATGCAATCCCAATACAATTACCATCCTCTTTCTTCAAAGAAATAGAAACACTACCAACTTCATATGGAGAAGGAAGAAACCCAGAATTATTACAGAACTCCTCAAGAAGAAAGACAGAGTGGGAGTGCTTGGTTTACCTGAGTTTAGCACATATTATGCAGCCACATAGGGTCAAAACCGCATGGTATTTGGTATAAGAACAGATACTCAGATCAATGGAAAACAACTGAAAACCCAGAAATAAAATCAACAACATAGAGACTACTGATATTTGATAAAGGCCCCAAAAAATATCAAATGATAAGCAGATGCCCTTTTCAACAAGTGGTGCTGGGAAAAAAATGGATATCTACCTACAGAAAAAAATGAAACATAACTCTTATCTCACTCCACAAGAATGGACTCAAGATAGGTCACAGACCTCGAGTTAAAAAATCCCACACTACTAGGGCCACCAATGAGGAAATTGGGACAATCCTGAGAACTTGGGTGCAGGGAATACATAGGCTATCAGAAATAGGAAAGGACACAAATACAGATGAGTCACAATTGACAAGTCAGATGTACTGAAGACAAAATACCTGTGTGCATCAAAAGAGAACACATCTTTAGCATTGACATAACAGACAAAGGCCTTATTACTAAAATCTATAATACCCTGAGAGCTTCCAAAAAGAAGAAAAACTAATTGCCCACTGAGTAAGTGACCTGAACATAAGTTTCCCAAGGGCAGAAATCTGAATGGCCAATAAACATATGAGGAAATGTTCCCAATTATTAACCATAAGAGAAATGCAAATTTAAACTAAAATGAGATACCACCTAACCCCTGAATGAAAGCCCAATTCAAAAAACCAGAAAGCAACAAATGTTGAAGGGGCTGTGGTGTGATAAGAACTCTCATCCACTGCTGGTGGACCTGTAGGTATGTACAGCCACAATGGAAATTGATTTCGCAATATATCTAAAACAGATGGAAATTAAGCTACCATATGATACAGCAATCACCTTCCTGAGCATATGCCCAGAAGAGGCAAGAAACAAACCACTGCCAGGCATCTGTAATCCAGTGTTCATTGCAGCACAGTTCACAATTGCAAGGATTTGGAAACAAACCAAATTTCCATCAATGGACAAATGAATTCTAAAAACTGTGGTACATACATGCAATGGAGTATTACACATCCCTAAAAAACAGTGATGAACTCATGAAGCACTTTGCCACATGAGAAGAACTGGAGGAAATTATGCTAAGCAAGTCATGCCAGCTGAAGCATGCTTAAAAACACAAAAGGGGCATCGGGGGAAAGCTAATGTATACATACATTCCTGGAGTAAGGTACAGGTAGTATGGCAGAAGCCAGGCAAATCCAAGGATACATATGATAGGCAGAAAAAAGGAGGGCAAAGGAAAATAGAAGACATGGGTAGGGAGGAACAGGGCACTAATCTCCACACTCAAGGGGCGGTTGATGCTTACATCTCCACAGGGAATGAAGAACCAAACTTCAACCAGTCCTTCAAGATGTGAATGCATCATACTAGCATGGATCAGGGAAACAACAGAGAGTTCTGAGGGCCCCCAGGTTTGAGGGACAGCTACCCCTCCCCCCCAGAAGAATTCACTTCAGAGGACAGCACTGAAGCTACAACTCAGGGAGAGGGTCATTTCTGATCAGAGCACACAGGAGCAAATGAAGTTGGAGGGAGAGAGGGTGGAGCACATCCTGGCCTCTCAAACTCTGAGAATGATATCCCTACACAAAGCAGCCAGTTCACAGAAGGACCATAGGTTCAGTCCCACTACACGACATCCCTCACTGACCCATAGCATTATGAGGGAAAACACTGGAGACACCGTACAGAAATTGTGCCCTATCTGATGCCACCACTCTGAGGTGAAACACTAAGGGCGTGCAGCAGAACAGCAAGGGGAGCAAGTCCTCAGAGAATACCAAAAATAGACTTTGGGGCCAGGATGTGGCACCTCATCAGACTCGGCCAGAAAACGCTTCTAAAGGTCAACAAACAGAGGAAAGTAAAAGGCAATAGAGGAAGGAACTAGGAAGTAAAGGGCATGTATAGAGGTCTAAATATATGCATGTACATATGAAAAAATATATTTTGCATAATGACTGGGAAATAGATCTATATACATACATTTATAAGTTTAGTATCAAGGCAGCAGATGGATATTGGGCCTCTACTCAAGTACTCCCTTAATACGAGAACACTTTGTTCTATTAACCTGGTGTTCCATGATGCTCACCTTCCCAACACAATCACTGAAGACAAAGCAGGTGTATAAGCAAATGTACTGAAGAAAGTTGATGGCTCCCAGCTATCAAAAGATGTAGCATCTGGGGTCTTAAAGGCTTGAAGATAAACAAGTGGCCATCCAGCTGAGAAGAAAAGAAGGCCCACATGGAAGAAGCACACCAGCCAGTGTGATCATGAGGCGTTGATAAGATCAGGTATAAGGCATCAAAGAACAAATAATTTATCATTGTGAATGAGAGGAAGTGGAGAGTGGAGACCCAAAGTCCATCTGTAGACAACTGGACATCGTCTTACAGAAGGGTCTGAGGGAGGAGACGAGTCACCCAGTGTGCAGTGTAGTGCCAATGCAACACAGAACTTTCCTTTAGTTTTTTTAATGCTGCCTCCCTTCCACTATCATGACCCCAGTTCTAC
>PVJH01044825.1:0-12769 GCA_004026705.1 Nesogale talazaci | reverse complement strand
GAAGGTGAAACTCCCTAACATCTAATTCTCCTTCCAGGTGTGTTGTCTGCCAGCTTCTTGCGTGAAGTGAGCACCAACCAGCTTGGAAATGACAGCAAGCTGACACGCGGCCACGGCGACTTTCACTCACTCGCCACGATTTCCATCCTCTTCCAACCAGCAAGTGTACAGGTTGATGAGGCCATTTCACCCAGGGCACAGACCTCAGCGTGCTTCTCAGCTAGAGACAGCAGGCTGTGTGTTCTGCCGCTGAGTTTATTGTGAACCATAAACCCTGTAATATTCCATCCCATTCAGTGGAGGGTTATTGAGTGCCCACATGTCTGGGGCTCGCTGTGAGGGGCTGCAGCAGGTCGCTGTGATTTGTATGCACCGTGTTTCTTTGTGTTGGAAAGGGCCACGGGCGATGTTTCCTCTGGTAGACATGTCACTGTCAGTTAGATTTCGGATAGTCTCCCTAGCTGGCATGGTGGGTTATTGTGTCATCGCTGCTCGCACACAAACCACCGATGGAGGGGAGCCATGTAATGCTGAAATTCCAGGTGAGTTAGCCTGTGAGTGGAGGGAGATGTGACGACAGGGTGCGGGGGCGAGCACTGGTCCTCATTCTGTCCTACTGGCAGAGATGGGGGGAATAAAACTGGGGGGAAAGATCTGGTAAGGAAATTCCATCCAAATATGATAGTTGATGAACATTTAGAAGGTGTAGGTAGTTCAGGAAAGAGAGGGGAAAATAGGTAAAAGTTGTGCATAATCAGATAAACATTATTACTATGTTTGCTACTTTAATGCACATTCTTTCTACCCACATACAAGTACATTCACACTCTCATGTTTACCCACAAAAATATGACGATGTGCTATTTTGTTGAGTATGTTTTTCAATAAGAATGATGCTATGAAGATATATTCTTCTATCAGCGTGTATTTATTAGGCACCTATCATGTACTTGGTAAGCGTTCCCGGGTGACCTTCATAGAGAGGAACGTGAAAATTTGCCTGGAGGTTTATGGGATGGAGCCCACCCTTGAGTGATGCAGAGACAGACTGGGAGGTCGATTTTCCAAAGGTGCCAGCCTGAAAGATGCTGAGACCCAATTCTCCGTGCACATGGACTATCCATGTCTCACAACCAACTTGGTGGCAACAGCCAAGAAGAACGCACATCAGGTGGGGCTCTGGGCGGAGGGTGTGGATGAACCAAGTAGGCTAAGTGCCTAACAGGGTTTTCATGCTAGTGTGGGTGTAAAAAATCCGGTAGATAAAGAAAGAAGCATGAGGATGCAATAGACTGCAGTGATGGACAGAGCTGGGGGAATGCTTTTCTTTAAATGGGCAGAAAATGGCATAAAATAGCAAATGGAATGGCAAAGGCAACCAGCCATGAGAAGATTCAGAGAAGTGTTTCCGGCCCAGAAAGAAAGTGCCTGGTTTGCACAGGGGCATGAAAAAGGACGAATGTGGTAGGCTGCACATGCCGCGGGGCGGGGTGGGGGTGGGGGGGTTGCCGAGGATGGTGGCGTAGAAGAAAACGAGGTGGAGATAGAAAGGTACTGAGGGAACAGGTCTTTTAAACACAGTTTGTGCTTTTTCTGACTTGTGACCAACACGTGATGCCGCTGTTGAGAGCATTCGGGCATTGAAAGTGTTCTAAATGCAGCAGCGGGAATCAATTTTCAGTATTAAAAGATTCCATAGCTTCGGAGTGAGACTGAACTGCAGGGGCGAGAATGGAAGCAGGAACACCGAAGCAGACACAATTCAAGTCGCACTCCTGCAGCCTTGATGGTGTCGTGGTGACACATTGAGGTTCTAACCACAGGGTCAGCTGTTCGGAGCCACCAGGTGTTCCTCAGGGAAAAGATAAGGTTGTCTACCCCTATAAAGATTTAGCATCTGAAAACCTCGAAGAACCCTTCCAGTCTGCCCTCTAGGGGTGCTACGATTCAGCAATGACTTGATGGAAGTGTATTTTTTGAGTTCAGAGAAAGATAAGAAAGGCTTGAACCACGCCTAGAAAACAAATCTGCTCCATCATTTAGAAGTACTAACTTATTCTACAGATGTCTGATTAGACTTGGCCCTGATTGACACAAATGGTCCATAGCCGAGCCAAAAGACTGGGCGTGTGAGGGCACCCACTGGTGCCTTTGGATGAACACGTGACAATCTTCTCAGGAAAACTGGAGATGGAAATCCCATGGAGCAGTTCCACCCTTCTGCGCAGGAGCTCGTCGCCCCAAGTGGGCGCTGTTTCCCTTGCACGGGCAAATGGAGACGAATACAGGGTCAGAACACAGTCTTCGACACTTGGAAAAAGAGAACTCATGTATACCTTTGAATATTTTAATCAGGGATGAAAAAAACATTTTATTCCAGAATGGCATTAACAGAGTTGTTTGGCAAGAAAGAAGGGGAGTTTTTTTTTTTTTTTTTTTTTACAAAAGTCAACTTGAGCACTAAGGAAAAAAGATAGTGTCCCTAGCATATATTTTTATTGTAATTTTTAATGGCAACACCAAGAAAATGCTCTAGTCACTAGCACCTGTCAAGTTAGTCTGCACCCACCAGCATTGTGCCAATAGTCGAAATTCCCTAATTGTTAGGCATTTACAAGGAAGGATGGAATCCATTGGGTTATTCACAGCTGTAAAAGGGATGTATGGTCTGAATTATGGGAGATCTCATTAAGATATGAAAAGAAGTTGCACAGACTCTCAAGCAGGAGCAATTACATAGAGTAACAATATGCCATCTGCAAATCACATCCCTGCTCATTGTACAGAAAGGGCTGAATCCAGGCTCTCTTTCCTGCACTAAAGTTCCCGTTGAAGCCCATTCATTGTCAGTAGGTATCTGCCTTTCATGCCATCTTATATAGTTGATCTCCACACCCTTTCTTCTAGTCATGCTCTTTATAGTTGTCGTGCATGTCTCCCCCATACAAGAAGCACAACACAGAAAGATAGATTTAGAATCCAAGTGGCTGTCTCTTCACTCAGGCAAACACCTTTTTAGTAAGGAGTAAGTATGAATTTTGGTTTTCCTGAAATATCTGTGCAGTGAGAAAGTCATGGAATAATTGTTTATTTTAAGGAACAGTCAGTGTTGTGGAAAGAGCAGGCAATTTGGAGGCAGAGACCTTAAATCCTGGATCTGACATCTGCTCGGTGACCTTGTCGGTTTATATTACTCCTCACAGATTTGTCATCAGCCAGAGGAGGTGGTATGACCTATGTTGTTGTGCTGTTGTGAAGAAAGCTTTGATTGTTGTGAAAAATACCTCGTGCCCAATATGGATGTTCTTCATTGCTCTATACCAGCTGAGTTAGTCTTTTGCACCTTCCCTGAAGTCTATTTCTATGCAAACACAACTACAACCCTTTCTCTTTCTTGCTCTGTTGTCACTTGTCCCTTTGTCCCCTAATATCTGCTGGCATTCTTTGGTAGCTGAAGCTTTGAGGTTTCAAGCTGCCAGTTTTGTGAGTCACAGTTTGGATCCTGCTTCTGTCAAACTGGTTAAGGTTCATAGACTATGTAAATAATGACGCCTCTTAAAATATTTTTAATCCCTCATCTTGATGGATGCTTTTGGGTTTCCCATTTGTCCTTTTGAGGACAGAGAAGGGAACTCATAGCTCGTCTAGCTGACAGGGCAATTACACACCAAGAGCCACATTCGCACGCAGCAGCCTGCTGAGATGTCTTGCCATAGAAAAAGAGATGCTCAAAATTCCACCCCTCTTTTTGGTGCTGCTGAGAGAAAGCTGGTGCACTTTGCACTATATTTTCCAACTGGACCAGAGGAATGAACAGCTGCTGCTGACTCCACCCACTTTAGAATTGCCCAGAAATGCATTCAGAAGGAGATACTTTGACTTCTCGCCTCCTGGAATAGGCCAAGAAAAAGTGATTTGATCAGCATTTAGAATCAGCTTCACAGGACTCAAGTTCTGTGCCCCAAATGTTGCACAACTGGAGGAGATTTGATTCTTGGTGCAGTTCTGTTTCCTTGTTACTCCTCAAGTACAATCGGATGTTACGGATGTGATTGTTAGTCCAGGTCAAAATAAGAGACAAACATGTTTGTTGTAATACAGCCTATAAACTTGATCCATCTAGGTTCATTGGACCAAGTAGTGGAGTGTAAGAATGAAAACTCACTTCCCTTGATTCAATTTCAACTGACAGGGATCCCCTGGGACAGGGTAGCCCTGCTCCCATGAGATTCTGAGACTGCAACTCGTTGTGGGAGCAGAAAGCTTCGACTTTCTCCTGAGGAGCAGCTGGTGGATTTGAACTGCTAACATCAGGGTTAGAAGATCAAGTTGTAACCTACTATGCCACCAGGGTTCCTAGTCTGATAACAAAACAAACTCAGTCATTAGTGACTCCTGGTGACCGCTGTAGTTCCTGAGACCGTAATTGTTTACAGGAGTGGAAAGCCCATTCTTTCTCCCATAGAGCTTCTCTTGGTTTTGAACTGCTAATCAGGCGGTTTGATGCCCAACACATGACCGCTATAGCACCAGTATGAAAAAAGTTAAACTTTATGCAACACTTACCAAGCACTGTTGTCAGGTGACTTTGAGTCACTTCAAACTCATAGCAAAATTATCTTTTGCATCCTCAGAATTACTGTCATGTGTAAGCCCACTGTTGCAGCTGCTGAATCAGTCCATCTTCTTGATAGTGGTCTTGATAGTCTTCTTTTTGTGGTCTGGATTGATTCATTTTATTAGTTTTATAGTAGAGATGATAATGCTGCTCCCTCAATGTGGAAGGATAAATTGCCCTATCATTCAATTATAATATATTATGTATGATATATTATGTTACAGGTATTTTATATACAGTGTTGATTTCTTTAAAGCCCCTGAAAGGTAAGAATAATTATCCTCATTTTATAGATGAGGGATTTTGGCTAAAAGATTTAAATAACATGCCCAAGGCAAGTCAATCCAAAATCTCCTTGGATTCAGAGTCTGCACTTTTCCCCAGGTTTGCAACTTGAAAAATGGAATATAAACATGCATTACTATTGATTCCTGGTTTATACTCTCTATTATTTCTCTTAAAAATTAATTTTTCTCTTTGGGGGATGATACTCTATAGGTACATACCATGCTAGAGTTTGGGAGGTTTATGCTGAACAGGTACTGTATGGTGGAATATAACATATCCCATCCCTTTTTTAAAAAATATAGATTATGGAGTCTGCAAAATAAAATATCTAATCTCCTTACTTCTCTGTAGCTAAAGTTGGTCACATGCCGCATTCTAGCTAGTAAAATGTTATGAAAACGCTATAGAGAAAGGTTTTTTAAATTAGATGGCAAAAATTGTTATTTTTGTTCCCTTTGTTTCCCTCCTTCCATCTGCTGGGAATATGGATGTAAAGGCTATTGGTGCAGCAGTCATCCCGTAACCATGATGTCATAAGTATACAAATGAACGTCTACATTCAAAACACAGCAGAATGGCCTGCTCTAAGAGAAAATGGTCCAGTCATGATTTAGCTTTTATGTTTATCATGATCTGGAAGACAAGACCTGAAAGTGAGGAGACAGCAGTAGTTTATCAATTACCATTGACCAAAATCCAACTTCTGATGAGTCCCTAGGATAGAGCAGCATTGCTCCCCTGGGCCCAAGGGTGGAATTGTTATGGAAGTAGTGTGCTATTCAGGGAACTTAATATCTGCCTCTGAACCATGATGTGTGAAAAACAAACCCCTAATTCCTTCAACATCAGGGTGTGTGTGTGTGTGTGTGTGTGTGTGTGTGTGAAACTAACTTGTGTGTCACAAAAGAATTGAAGTCCGCTTCATTTTGCTCGTGTTGCAGTCACTCTGTTCAGTATTTCGGTCGGATGGGTGAAGAATCTGGAGGGTTTGTAAGGCTCTGATCCTTCCCTCTCTTAAAAAATATTTTATTTAAAACATTTGTTCCTTTCCTTTGTTTATATGATATAATGCACACAAGGAAAAGTATCTCTTATGCAACTGCACAGCACATCTCATCCAAACTATGACAGCATGTTTTTGTTCTTTTCTTTTCTTCTGTTTTCTCCCTCTCCCTCTCTCCTTGCCACTAGTCCTTTCTTTCTCCCCCTCCCCACTGGCCTTTGTCTTAATCTTTCAAGTTGCCTCCTACGGTGTGAAAAACATGAAAAAAAAACCCGTTTATAATAATGATGCCTTGGGCTGAGCCCCAGTGGCGAAGTGGTTGAGTGCAGGACTGTGGCTCACTGGCTTGGCAGTTCAAATCCAGCAGCAGCTCTCCAGGAACAAAGCTGGGTAGCTCCCACGACCACCAGAGGGCAGTGATGCCCCCCAAAATAATGATGCCCTAAAATATTTTCCTTTATGAGTGAGATTGACTAACTTTACATCCTCCGATTTTGTCCATGTCATGAGGTTCTTACAGCTTCATCATTGTTTTTTTTTTTTTTGTGGGCATCACTGCCTCTGGTGGTCGTGGGCACTACCCAGCTGCCACTGGATTTGAACCACCAAGCCTGCAGGCTGCAGCTCCACACTCAACCACTTACGCCACCGGGCCTCAGCCCTCATCATTGTTTTTAAGGGTGATAATACTCCCTTGTGTGAATGCACCAGAGTTTGTTGATATATTCTTCTACAGAGAGGGTTTTTGAATGCATCCATCATTTTCCTACTGAAACTGCTGCAATAAACATGGGTGTGCATATATCTGTTGTATTCTGTTCACTGTTTCTTTAGGGTATGTACCATGTAGTGAAATTGCAGAATCATAAGGTGTTTGCATTCATATTTGTTTAAGGAAGTTCCATGCAGATTTCTGCATTGACTGTACAAGTCTGCGATTCCACCAGCAAAGGATTAGGGTTCTAGTCTCTTCATTCCTCTCCAGTATTCACTCTGTTTCTGTTTTATTATTACTATTTTGCTAAGAGTGTAAGTTTGAAGTGCCTTCTCATTGTTTTAGTTTGTCTTTCTCTTATAGTTAATGAACATGAAAATTTTTTCATATGCTTGTTGGCCACCTGAATGTCATCTTCAGAAAATTGTCTCTTCATACATGTGCCAATACTCTGATTGGGTTTTTTGTACTTTTCTTATCTAGGTGTTGTGGTTTCCTATAGATTTTTGAAATTTCCCCCTTATTTGACATATCATGGCCAAATATATTGTGTCCCTATTTGTAGGCTATCTTTTAACCCTTTTGATGAAGTCTTTTGATGTACATGAATATTTTATTTTAAAGAAGCCCCAGTCCTCTGTTTTGTCTTCTACTGGGTGGGTATTTGTTGTTATATTCAGCAGTACATTTATGCCTTGTATCAGGACCCTTAAGTTTTTCCTTCTTTTTAATTGATGATCCTTAAGGTTCTGGGGTCATATTTAGGTCATTAATCCATTTTGGGTTTGCTTTTGCCTATGGTGTGAGGTATGACTAACCATCTGAGGTATGCCATGACTAACCAAATGAAATCCTAACGAATCTGGTTATGCTGTACATTCTACGTATGTATCCTGTGACAAAGAAAGGTGAATATAAATAGAGTAGGCATTTTTTGCCTTTTCCTTCACTCATTTCTTTTCTTACTCTCAGGGGATGCAAATGCTGCTTTCAGAGGAGGCTACATGACTCAAAATGAAATCCCCGTGTTTAGAGGAAAAAGTCAAGTAATTCCATCCTGTGGATGAGGCAAAAAAAGAATCAAGGTCAGATATTCTTGATATTCAGATATTCTGTGGCACCTCATCAGACTCGACTGGAAAACACTCATAAAGGTCACTAGACAGACCGCGAACTATTTATAGACTTTTCTGTTTTTGTCAATGGCTTTCTTTTTGAAGTTTTCATTTTTTTTGTTCTTGTTCTTGTTTTGTTGGTTTTGTCTTCCTTTGTTGTTTTGTTTGGCTTGGTGTGGTTTTTGTGCCTATTAATGTCTCTGCATGTCTATCTAGATAAGGTAGGCAGGATAAACAATTAGGAGATGAAAAGACCAGGAACAATATTTCTGGGGGGACATGGGAAATGGGAGAAAGGAAGGAGGAGTAGAACCAACCCAGGGACAAGGGAACAACAAGTGAACTAAAATCAATGGAGAGAAGGTCATAGGATGCCTAGTGGGGCTTAATCAAGGGCAAATGTTGCAGCAGGGAATTAATAAACCCAAATGAAGGCTAAACATGATGGTGGGACAAGAGGAAGGTAACAGGAAATCGAGGAAAGAACCAGAAGGCAAAGGATATTTATAGACGTCTAAATACAGACATGTATATATGTAAATATATTTATATGTAATGAATGAAAGGGTAATAGATCTATGTATTCATATCTATGTTAAGAATTAAGGTTGCAGATCAACATTGAGTCTTGATTCAAGTACTCCTTTAGCATAGGAATACTTTGATCTAATTATCTGGCATTCTGTGATGCTCACCTTCCTGACACAATTGCTGAAGACAAAATGGATGCACAAGCAAATGTGGTCAAGAAAACTGATAGTGCCTGGCTATCAAAAGATCTAGCATCCGAGCTCTTAAAAGCTTGAAGAGAGACAGGCGGCCATCTACCTGAGAAGCAACAAAGTCCACATGGAGGAAGCACACCAGCCTGTGTAATCCCAAGTTGTCGATGGGTTAAGGTATCAGGAATCTGGGACCCAGAACAAAATCATACCCAATGTGTATTGGGGTGGGGGTGGAGGGGTATGGAGTGGAGATCCACAGCCAGCCTGGAAACAGTAGGCTATCTCCTCACGGAAGAGTCACAAAGAAGAGATAAACCAACTAGGGTGAAGCACATGGTTCTCCTCTAGTTCTTTAATGCTTCCTTCTCCCCACTATCATGACTTTAGTTCTCGTTCACACATTGGATTAGGCCAGCACATGCACTCTGCTACAGATAAGAGCCTGCAACGCAGGGAGTCAGGGACAGATAAACACCTCAGGGCCGACAATGAGAATCGAGATGCCAGGAAGATAAGGGGTGGTTGGGGGGAGAAAGAGGGAATTGATCACAAGGGATCGATATACAACCCGCTCCCAGCGGGATGAACTGCAGAAAAGTAGGTGAGGGGTAACAGAGGATGATATAACATACGAAAATAGCAAATCTATAACTTACCAAGGGTTCATAGGGGAGGGAAGTTGGGGAAGGGGGGGGGTGGGAATGAGCTGATGTCAAGGGCTCAAATAGAAAGGAAATGCTTTGAAAATCATGATGGAGCTGAGTCCCAGTGGCGTAGTGGTTGAGTGTGGGACAGTGGCACACTGGCTTGGCAGTTCAAATCCAGCAGCAGCTCTCCAGGAGCAAAGCTGGTCCTCCCACTCCCATCAGAGGGCAGTGATGCCAAAAACAAAACAACACAAAAACAAACAAACAAAAAGAAAATCATGATGGCAGCATATGTACAAATGAACTTGACACAACGGATGAATGTATGGATTGTGATAAGAGATGTAAAAGCCCCCAATAAAAGTTTTTTTTTAAAAAGATATTCTGTTAGACTTTTCTAATATGTAGATACAGTGAACATCAATATATCTAATTGCTCTTATTTTAACATGTGTTAATATTAATTTTACCTATTTGCACTAGTGATATAATCACCAAAAGAAGTTTGAACCTAAATTTATGTTCAAAATATGGATTTCCTGCTGTGAAGTATTTTTTGCTAATAAGAATATTCTGCTTAATTTTGAAGTTAAGTTTTTCAGCATGATGAATAATTCATTTCTCAAGCAATATCTGGTTAATGTGATTCAGAGAAAAGGGCCAAGAAAAATCTGGTAACGTGGAAATCAGTAAGCGATTTAAAGTATAAAGCTGGTGACAAGGCCCTGGAACTGAGGGAACACATTAGCTTACCAATTACCAGTGAATCAACTCCCAGTGAGCCTGCAGGGTAGACTAGAACTGCCCCCATGGGGATTCCAAGGCCGGGATCTTTATATAAGTAGACTATGACCTAGCAATCTACTTTTCAAGTAGCAGATCAGCACTTTACCCACGGCACTATCAGGACTCCTTACTTATTTACATACTCTCTATATGTCCAGAGATCTGTCATCCTGGTTCATCGTTGTCATTCCTTCTCTTTTATTACATGTACTAGTAACTACATGCTTGTTGTAAGCCCAAAATAAAGCCAGCTATCCTGTAGTGATGGCAATACCAGGGTTTTCAATAGCTAAATTTGGGAGGATGTTGATTGTCATTCTCCCCATTCCCCCACCTCCAAATTAGTAGCCAAACACTTAACAATTTGAAATTACCAGGGACTCAAGAACTAGATCATGAGGTTTCCTTTCTTCAAATCATTAACTTTGTAAGGTAGGGTTTTAGGGTCCTTTTCTAGTTTGTCTTATTGTGAATTTTTAAAGCAGAAAGGAAATAACTCTAAAACCAAGAAATAATGCTTACTGTGCTCCAGATTACATTCTAAAATTTTTATATATATATTATGATTCACCCCTTTTTACAGATAGGAAAATTGAAGTATAGGGAGCTTAAAACCATCCCCAATTCTGATAGTCCAACTTCAGATCCAAAGTCTTGTCAGATTTTACTTTCACGATGCTCTCAAATGTAGATATTTTAATTCTACTTTGCTGATAAGGAAAACGAAGCTCACAGAAATTGCATTAGTTGGCTTAGGACACACACCCAATACATGGTGAAGCTGTGATTCACAGTGTTTCTCTAGCTCCCTAAGCCTATGGTTTTTGCATGCACTATATTTTTCCCTGACTTGACTTTGTGCCATTGAGGTCAGCATTATTTCCAGTATTTTCAGTTCAAAACCTGCAGTGAAACTTTGAGTATATAAACAAATCTTCAGAATTTGACTCTAAAAAAACAGTTGATGCCTCTGTATGTGGCACCACACTTATTCCTATCACTTTTACGGCAATGGAAGCTTCAGGATCCACCAACTCCATGGGTATTGGCCCGAGGAGACTGAACAGCATGGTTATGCTTTAAATGAGACAAAATTAGTAATTTGCATGTGAGGGATACTTTAATGCATCCCTAGATAGGGCTTCCCTACATGGTATCCTCCCCAAAAATGCCTTTTTGTATGAGCTATCCACTGCAAAACTTCTAAACTCAAACCAAACTTACTGCCATCTAGTCGATGGCAATTCAGAGGGGCCCTGTGGGTTTCCAAGACTAGCTCTAGGGAGAAAGGAAGCCTCAGCTGGTGGTGTCCAACTACTGCAGACCCAATGAGTAACCATTATGCCACCAGGGTCCCTATACTGCAAAAACTAGGGACGTACAAATAATTTTATGCAATTCACAATTCAGTTTATGATTTGCACAGGGCTCAGCTGAGTGGTTCCTGTGGTCCACGCAGGACTTGATTATTTTTAATTGACCTGTTTACCTGTGTGGGCCCTGAACTGTGAAGGCTTGAGTCATGGTGGCTTCTCTTCAGATGATCTCTCATTCTCCAATGATCAGTTTCAGCTTGTCTGGTGGTGATGGAAGCAACCCCTTCCATACTAGCTACAAGGCCACTCACTGGAAGCCTGCAATGAACACCCATGCATTTCTGATACCTTCTCTTGTTGAAAGCAAGTTGCAAAGACAATTCTAGGACTGGGAAAGTAGGCCTTTTTTCCTCCTTTTTTTAATGAGAGGAGCTTCAAACAATGCAGACTCATTTTATAATCTATCATGCTTGTGTTTTTGCGTCTCTCCATATGGAAAGACAAATTCTTTTTGATCATCAATGACCACCAACCTATTCCACCTTAAGGATTAAATCTTTCCTGAAGTCTTCACTGCTATGCAGGCAATTACTATTTTCTTTTAGCTGTAGTAAATATATCATACTTTATATTTTATTTTATAGTCCTTTAAATTGAATTCTGTATTGTCTGAAAATTAATATCATCATATCTGCTTTCTTCTTGCTAATACTGTCTCGATAGAGCTTTTCACATTTTATTTTAAATATTTCTGTGTCTTTTATCTGAGTTATGTCTGTTGCAAATATTACATACAGAATTTTGGATTCTTATCTCAGTCTATTTTTTTTTCCTGAGGGATGTATTCTAATAGCTCTCATCTTTACCTAGATTTGTTTTCTTTGTTACTTTTTCTCTTTTCTCCTCAAGATTTTAAAAGTTATGCATCTTGCTTCTTTCCTTATAGGGGATAAATTTACATTTTCTGATATATATTAAAATTCTACCAATTCCCCTGTCCTTAACCAACCAAGATAATTACCATGCGTTAATAATCCCTTTCTCTTTTGCTTATTCCATTCTTTACTGAAATGATGCTTTTAGTCTGAGATAATTATTTGTTCTCAGATATCTCGAATTCCACTTAGAAACCAAGTCTCTACATGCATCTGATTTTCACTAAACATTTATTTGCAACATTAAGGAAAACAAATTTTTGACAAGTAATTTTGCATACATATACTTTTTTCATCATTCAATATTTGAATTTCCATAAGTTGGAAATTTTCTAATTTAATGTTTTTCTTTTAATCTTTTGCAAAATATTTTACTAGAAGGTCATTCAATTAGAGTAAAAATTGCTGACTTTAAGTACAATGTGATAAATTTACATTTTTGTAACCATGACTAAAACTAAGATATACAATATTTCCAGACCCCCTGAGAATTCCTTAGGGAATCTTTGCAGTCAGTCCTTTCCTTGAAGCTCAATGTCCTGGCAACCTGTGAATTGGTCTGCTTTCTGTCACAATGGCATTGTCTATTCTAGGATATAGTTAGTGTAGTGGCATCATGCT
>PVJH01044824.1:0-12767 GCA_004026705.1 Nesogale talazaci | reverse complement strand
AGGATTTGCCTGGCTGTGGATGACAACACCAGGCCGCGCTGCTGCTGCTGCTGCTGCTGCTGCAGCAGCGGCCAGGCGGGAGGGGACTGAGCAACAGGTTGCGTTGCCGTGCCCGGGGCTGCACAGCCGCGGGGGTGGGGGGGGGAAGGGGGGGACCCCGACCCGACCCGGGCTGCGGGGGAAACGCTCCGGGACCTGGGAAAAGCCCGACGAGCCCAGGGAGGAGAACCGCGGGATCCACAGGCACGCCGGGGACCGAAAGACAGGGAGACCCCCCCCCCTCCCTCCCTCTCTCCGCACCGCCACCCAAAGCAACCTGTGGGGCCACTGCGCATGACAGCTGGATGGGAAACACGGAAGCAACACATGCCAGGCCAGGAAGCGGGGCGCTCCGGGAGAAAAGGGAAAGTGATGAGCAGAGTGGGCGACCGACGGGGAAAGGTGCTGGGGGGGGGGGGAGCTCGGGGACGGGGGGGTTGCAGGCGGGAGGGAAGCGGCCCGGGCGGGAGCCGCTGGGGAAGTGCGAGGGGACGGACGGACGGACGGGGCGCGGGCAGGGGGCCCCCCCGCGCCGCACCCCCCCACCCCGAGGGGACAGAGGCCGCAGGAAGAGGTGGCCGGCCAACCGTGACAGGCCGCGGGGCGCTCGCTCTCCGACGGGCGGGAGGGGGGCTGCGGGCGGCGTGGGTGGAGGAAGACCCGCAGGGCCCGGGCGAGGAAAGGGGAAGAGCCGCGGCCGCCGGGGGGGTGACCCGGAGGGGCGCCGGCGGGCGGGCGGGCGGGGCGAGGGGGGCTGGCCGCCGGGCAAGTGTGCAGGCTGGTGGCGGGACGCGCTGGGTCCCAGGGCGGGAGGCGGGGGCCCCCGGAGCCCGATGACAGGGCGGCCGAGCCGGCGGGGTGGCAGCTGGGGCGCGAGGAGGGCAGCGGCGGGAGGAGGCTCCGCCGGCTGCAGGGGCCCGGCCCGAGAAGCCGGGGAGCCCTCGGGGCTCCTTACCTGCTCCGTGTCCCTCTCGTTCAGCGTGGGCAGGGGGGTCCGGGCGCTGGACATGGCGCCGGTACCTCAGGGGAGGGAACCCAGAAGCTTGAAGGGGAGGGGAGGCGCGGAGCCCGGCCGGGCGGGGCTTCTCACAGCAGGGGGACCCGGCGCATGGGCCCCGGCCGGGGGGTGCGGGGAGGCCGGGCAGCCGCTCACGCCAGCCCGGGGATGCGCCGCTCGGGCTAGGCCGCGCCGGCTCCGAGCGGCTCCGGACCGCACCCCCCCCGACCCCCGGCTGGGCTGTGCCGCCTTTCGGCCGGGCCGCGCCGCTCCGCCTACTCCCCGCCGCCGCAGCCGGCCGCCCGCCTCGCTCCTCCCCTGCCCTCAGCGGCACTGCTCCGCGCTCGGCACACAGGCAGCCGCCGCCGGACCTGCTGCTCCCAACATGGCCGCCACCACCGCCGGCCCTCGGCTCTTTCCGCCGGCAACAGCCGGAAACCTCCGAAGCGGCCTGGAACGGGAGGGGGCCGGGCCTCCTCCGTGCGGACCACACACGACGGGTGAGTTCCGGAAACACCCGAAGAAGGGAACCCGCCGGGGCCCCGGCGGCTCCACCATTCGGGTCCCCACGTTTCGGCTCTGTTTACGGAAATCCACGAAGAGACTCGGAGCCCTCCAGCGCCCTCCGACCACGCCCCCTCTCCCTTTGCCCCGCCCCCTTCAACCTGGCTCTCGGTCGTTTCCGGAAACACCCGAAGGGGCTCCGCGTGCGGCGAGCTGGTCACGCCCCCGTTCCGCTCCTCAGCCGAGGACTGCCGTCGGCCATTTCCGGCAACACCCGAGGCCCGGCGAGCGCCCGGCGGCAGCCTGGACAGGCACGCGGTCGGACTCTTCGTTTCTTTCCGTCCGTTGTCGGCTATTTCGGAGCTAGAACGAGGCGCTTAGGCAGCGGTGCGCGGTTGCTTGTTTGACTGAATAGAAAATCGGGCTGGTGACCACTGCTGCCATTGACCCGTCTGCATGTCCCTGCGTCCGTCCGTCCGTCCGTCCGTCAGCTCATAAAGTCCATCTTCGGATGTCTCCTCGAAGCGGTCCAAGTCTGAGTTACTGGCCAGAGCCTGTGACCGTCGACTACCTGCCCAGCATGTCATGGCTTTAAGCGGGTTGTCCAGGCTGAGCCCCGGTGGCGTCGTGGTTGTGCGCGGGACTGCGGCCCACTGGGATGGGGGTTCCATTCCAGCTCCACGGAGCAAAGGCGGGGCCTCCTACTCCCACCACCTGAGGGCAGTGATGCCTAAAAAAAAAAAAAAAAAAAGGTGCCCTTCCTTCCTCAGGACCTCATTTTCCCCATCTGTAAAGTGAGGGCATTGTATTCCCCCAGCTCTGGGGGGACCACCCAGCTCCAATGCCAGAAAACCCATATGGGCAGCTTGAGCCCGGCCTGTCCCCTCCTGGACTCTTCCACTCGAGAAGGACAGTGAGGGGGGTGGGTCTGATATCTCTGACGACAAGCTGCCCCCACCCACCATACCCAAGACATGTTGGAGCTTGTCCTGCACCCTTCCACCACCCCCACCCCCAGAGCTCAAGAGCAGCGGGCAGGAGCCCCTTGGGAACCCACACTAGGCTCCAGCAACAAGCCCCCCCCCCCTCCAAGGTCCAGGAGCAGAAGAAGCCCCAGCAGGTATGGAGGAAGGTGCTGGTTGGACCTCGGACACTGACAGGTACAAGCCAGACGCTTCGCCAACACTCGGGCAGCGTGGACACCTCTCCATGGCCCACCCTGCCTCCACCCAGGCACCCCTCCAACCGCTGAGGAAGTTGGCTCTGAAGGAGAGAGGGGAAAGAGGTGAAGCCAGGAGGACAGAGTGCATCCCACTCTCCCCCCTACCCCAAATTCCCCGGAAAATCCGTGAGAATGACCTGCCCCCTGGTGGCTAGAGGGCGACACGCGCCGCCTGCTATGCCTCTAAGGCCTGGGGCAGCCAGGAGGAGAGACTGGAGGAGCAAAGGAAGTGGGACCCAACTCCATCCACTCCACGCTTCTATTTAGATCAGCTGCAACCCCCCCCCCCAGTCCCCTTTGCCCTCTGACTGCCAGCCCTCCCCCACCCGCCCCCTGTCTCTTCTTGGGCTCCGTTTCGAACCTCCTGCCTAGCCCATCCGTGGAGTCTGAAGAGTCATCCCACCATCCCACCTCAGGCCACCTCTCTATACTCCCAGAAGATCACCCGGAGGTCCCCCAGAGGCTGGGCTGACTTCATGATTGTGTGTGTGTGTGTGTGTGATCCATACAGGCTCTTAGAAGACCCTGTACTTCGTTTTGGGAGGGCGGATGGTGTAGTGGGCTACACATTGGGTCAGCAGTTCAAAACCACCAGCTGCTTCCCAGGCAAAAGTCGAGGCTTCCCACTCCCCTCAAGATTTAGTGTCTTGAAAATGGCAACAGCTGCACACACGTGCTTGACACAATGGATGGATGGATTGTCATACGAGTTGTACGAACCACCCCCTCCCCCAAATAAAATGATTTTGGGGGGGGGGGCATCACTGCTCTCCGGTGGTGGGAGTAGGAGGCCCAGCCCCACTGCTGGAATTGAACCTCCGTCCCAGTGGGCCACAGTCCCGCGCACAACCACTACGCCACCGGGGCTCGGCCCTCAATTTTTTTTTTTTTTCTTAAAGAAAAGATTTACTGTCGGGCTGAGCCCCGGTAGCGTAGTGGTTGTGCGCGGGACTGCGGCCCACTGGGATGGAGGTTCAATTCCGGCTCCCAGGAGCAAAGGCTGGGCCTCCTACTCCCACCACCTGAGGGCAGTGATGCCCCACAAAACCCCAAAAAAAAAAAAAAAAAAGATTTACTGTCTTGCAAACCCACCGAAGGGGTTCCACCCTGTCCTACAGGGTTACTGCCAGAGCTTGGAATGCACTTCATGGCAGTGAGTTTCTTTTGAGGCACCGGATATACTTAGCCTAAGGCTTTATGGTCATCATCTGAAGGCTGCGTGCTGGTGGTGCTGCCAGGTAAGCGTCCAGCTGCCGCCGTGAGGTCAACTGGTCTTCAGGAGAGAGAGGAGCTTATCTGCCCCCATCAAGATCAATTATGATTATAGGTAACCCCACTCTGATTTGCAAATTGAGTCAGACACCCTCCATGGGGTCACTCTGAGTCAGAATCCACGGGATGGCCGTGGGTGTGGGCCATCATCACCTGGACATTTGAAACTGGCCCACACAAATAACGTCGCCAGTCCCAGCCGCCGGGGAACACCTGAAGGACTACATTCAAAGCTTCTCACCACCTGACCGCCTCTTACCTAGCTGAGCACGCTCCAGCCAGGAATGATCGATCGATCCCTACCTTTCCTGCTGCCCCGTCACCAAGCCTGCCTCTCTGCAGCCTGACCGCGCCACCCGGACTGCCGGCCACCCATCCCAGCTGCACTGAAAGGTCCAGGTGAAATGGCACCTTTTCAAATTCCTGAGGGAGGCTTCTCTGCTCAAAGATCAATGATGGCCACACACGTGTGTCCCCCCTGGGAGTTGTAGAGTGATTCATTCATTGACTAAATTTCTTCTGAGCACAAGGCAGTGTTACCGGCTCTTCTGGTATAACAGCTACCAAGCCTGAGGACCATCTCTGCCCAAGGGGAGCTCTACACTGCCAGTAAAGGGGAGACAAGCACCCACATGGGAGAGGGACTTGGGGGGTGGGGGGGGCGGTGGTCATAGAACTGGATGATGGGGATCAGGAAAGGAGACCGTGGAGAACAAAGAGGCTGTAGTAAGAAGGGGCTCATCCTGCTTATCACTGAGAAGACGACCCTTGAATAAAGATTTGAAAGGGGAAGGGAGGGAGTCTGTGGTTCAGGACCCCCTTGGGGGACAAACGACCCTTTCACAGGGGTTAGCCGATTCATAACAGTAGCAAAATGACAGTGATGAAATAGCAATGAAATTAATTTTTTTTTGTTTTCTCGGGGCGGCCATCACTGCCCTCTGGTGGAAGCGGGAGGCCCAGCCTTGCTCCTGGAGAGCTGCTGCTGGATTTGAACCGCCAAGCCCGTGGGCCGCAGTCCCGCGCACAACCACGACGTCACTGGGGCAGAGGCCGCAACGAAAATAATGTGATGGTTGGGGGGTCACCACCACATGAAGAACTGCATGAAAGGGTCTTGTCATGAGGAAGGTTGAGAACCACTGGACTGGAGCCAGGTGAATGAGGACATGAGTCTTGGGAGGTGAGGGGAAAGAAATGAGGGGAGCTAGGCCGGGGGGGGGAGGGGGTCCTTGCTTTGGCGTCTGTGCAGAGGGAGACTAGAGTCGATGGACCGTGCTCAGTTAGGTTGGACTGGAATGGGAGAGCAGGGTAGGAGCAGGAGGCTGGAGAGACAGACGGAAAGCTTTGGCTATTTCTGTCCAGCGTCATTGGCCCCGAGGGTAGCCAAGTGGTCAGGACGTGGTCAAATGTGGGATCTATGTGGAAAAGGCAGGCGACAGGAAGGACGTTGGGATGGTATGGGTGAGGTTGGAGATCCGTAAGAAAGAGCTTTTCGGCCTGAGAAAGTTGAGGCAGAGAAAGGCAAAAGTCACGGCTCTCAAGGACCAAAGGCAATCGTCCTAGTCCTGCAATCCATGCATCTATTATGCCATCCGTGTTCTTCTTTGCCCAGCTGGGAAACTGACGCACCGAGCGAAGCGTGACCGCACGCTCACTGCGGAAATCCACGCTGGGTCCATCTTCAGAGACAGACCCTGGGTTGACCATTCCTTGATGGCTCCTTGGGGGTACGGCAGGGAAGGCTGAGTGGGAGGCGGGGAGGGGGAGGATGGTGAGGTGATGATGCGTGCAAGAACAAAGAGCATGGTCTAAAACCGACGGTGGTGATGCGTGCACAACTCTTTCTGTGGTGATGGCAATAGTGAATTGGAAGACAGGTGAATGATATGCCCATCTAACTGTTGGAAAAAACATTTCCGACGCGTGCTTTTTTTCCAGGTTACCTATTAGACATTATAAATTATTTTTTTTTTTCTTTTTTTTTGGGGGGGGGCATCACTGCTCTCCGGTGGTGGGAGTAGGAGGCCCAGCCCCACTGCTGGAATTGAACCTCCGTCCCAGTGGGCCGCAGTCCCGCGCACAACCACTACGCCACCGGGGCTCAGCCCCCTTTTTTTTTTTTTTCTTTTAAAGGGCAGCCTTTGCCCAAGGAGAAAACGTCCAGGTCAGGAAGGGAGCGACCAGGAAGAGGAATGGAAATAAAAGCACAGCCCAGTGAGGAGGAAGCTAAGGGTCCGTGGCAGGGATGGCATTCCGACCGTGACCATGACACGTGTGTATGAACTACTGGGTGGATAGCCATTTTATTCGTGTCCACCAGGCCTGCTGATGCCCTCGGACTTGGCATGGGCCATTGAGCACCACCCTGCTCTTCTCGACTTCCCTGAATTTCCATGAGTGGATTTCCCCGGGGGCCACCACAGACGTGGACCGTATTCCCCCAGGGATCGGACAGCACTGACTGTGTGTGCCATCCCACTTCCAGAGATATGGAGATGGAAAAGGCAATGCCTGTCTGAGGAATTGATGAAACAGAATATGTTCGTTTCCTCCCCCCTCCTGTTTGTTCCATCTCCCCAATCCTCACTTGGAAAACAAACAAACAAATACCGCGCTCAAGTCACAGCAAACCCAGAGGGCAGGGTAGTGCTGCCCCGGGGAGTTTCTGAGACCACCTCTCTTTATGGGCGTAGAAGTCCTGCTTCCCCACCCCCATGGGACAGCTGGTAGTTTAGAACTGCTGACTCTGCAGACTGCAGCCCAATGCATAACCAGCACGCCACCAGCCACCAGGGCTCTGCAGGCCACCAGGTGTCCTTTGTTCATTTTTGCTAACACGAGCTAAGTGCTGAGGAACAGAGCATGGGCTGGGCAGTTGCACCTTTAATTCTCACACGATGAGCACGAGGTGTGTGATTTGTCCTGTGTGTACAAAGAAGGAAATCAAAGTTTGGAAAAGATCAAGACCCTGGAAGGGAACTCAACTCGTGCCCCGCCCCCAGCCCTGACAGTGAAGGTCAAGGTGGAGCAATGCACACACCCTGCGGCCCGGCTGGCTGCACTCGAGGCGCCTTGTGATCCTAAGGAAACCCGCCCATCTCTCTGTGCCTCCGTCTCTCCATCTGTTACATGGGATGACAGTAGTTCCGACCTCACGGGGCTGATGTATGAGTGAATCTGTTGAACACTGTTTAGACAGAGGCTGGGCAGTGCTTTGTGTGGGCTGCCGCGATGATCTGGGCCTGTGTCTTAACCAGCCTCCCTCATCTTATAAATGTCCCTGCAGCCCATTTCTCAGAAGACCGCCAGCTGGAGAATCAGAGAGCCCTTCCTGGTCTCAGCTCAGTCCCTGCCTTCAACCGGATTCTCAGAAAAGTCAAACTAGTGCAGCTGAGATATGTGTAGGGGAGTCGATTCTCACTTAGAGTGACCCCCTGGGTCACGATCGAACTGCCCCCTGTGGGTTTCTGAGACTAACTCCACGCAGTAGACCGTCTTCTCTTTCTCCTGCCATGGACTTAAACGGAGAGGCTGTCAACAAGGACCTGCTCACACAGTTGCAATGGCGGGCCAGTTGCAAGTCCACAAACATCCCCTTCTGCCCAGTGGGCACCAGCTCAGCTGGGAAGGGGGTGCCAGGGGCGAAGGGGCAACTTCCCCAAGGAGGCTGACCTCCAGTAGATCAGCCACGGAGAGCAAGGATATTGTCTGCTTCACGACCTTGTTCTTGGTGCTTAGACCCGTGCTCGGTGCCTGCAGGCTGTCCCCAAATCCCTAAGAGATGGAAGCCTCTGGGCTATTTCCTCAGCACAGAAGTTCCTTTCCAGTTCCACTTCCCTGCGGCCTGGCTGTGTGACTTGACCCCTCACTTCATTTAGAATCTCACTTAAATGGTGTCTCATTAAAAAAAAAAAAAAGAATAAAAGGCCTCTGTGTTAGTCCTGGTAGACTAGAGGAACAAACCCATAGACACACATATGGATATAAGGAAAAGGTTTATGTACAAGAGGAATGGGACAGTGAGAAAACCTCCCAGTCCAGCCCAGTTCAAAGTCTTAAGTCCGATATTAGCCCATATGCCCGATACCAGTCTATAAAGTCTCCTTCTGACTCACGAAGTCACAGATCAGTGGGTGCAGAATCCCGGCGCTGGCAGGGCTCTCCCCAGGGCTCCTCGCTTCCAGGGCTCAGGGTCCATCAAGAGCATCCAGCGGTGGTAGAAGCAACTCAGCGCTGGCAGGGGTCCCCACATGGCTTCTCCAGCTTCAGAGGTCTGGCTTCATCAGGGCAAAGCCATGACGTGTGGCTTCTCCTCCGGCTCCTCCAGCTCCTCAAATGCTGCCACCTTGTCTTCTCCGTAGTTCATCGTCTCTGAGACTAACTCCCAACAACTGGGGAGAGAGCTTCTCATCTCCATGAGGGAAATATGGTAAGATTTCCCAGAAGTCTCAGGAGAAAGCCAGGCTTTATTGGCTACTCAATTGCTATCTCCAGATTAACAGGCTAGACTCCACCCCTACATCTCAGTCATGAAATTCACATAAGCACATGACTGACACACCGTCTCCAGCTGTGATGGTTAAAATTGGGTGTCAATTTAACTGGGTCATGACTCCCCAGGATGAACAGCCCAATCATTGGAGAGTTTCCTCAGCGACGTGGCTTGTTTCCAGGATGTACGCACCTTCTGGAAAAACTCTGTTTGCTCCCTCTGGACCCTATCTCTGGCTGGCATCATCTAAACCCTGGTTCTTGGGACTTGGAGCAGTGCCCTGCCGTATTGCCTGTGGATCTTCTTGGGGGTGGTCAGATACTGGAGCCTGTGAGCCAGCAGCCTGCAGTCAAACCTGCTAATCTGGGTTCACCAATCCCTGCAGGCAGAAGAGACCGCTAGCCTCGGGGACCTGGGTTTTGCTGGCCTCTGCCATCCTGTGGACCATTTCTGGAGCTAAATCTTTCCCTGTATATACATGGGAGCTTCAGAAAGTTCATGGGGAATCCCACAATATTTCCATTTCATTTCCCATGGACTTTTTGAAGCCCCCTTCCTAGAAGCTTCCGTGATTTGGCTTCTCTAGAGAACCCTGCCTCCGACACCAGCCCCAAGGTCGAAATAACTTAGCTACCCATCAACAGAAGAATGGATAAAAACTATGTGACACAGACAGACAGACAACGGAATACTACTCAGCTAAGTGGAGAAATTTAGGTGGGGCTTTTCTGTTGTGGTGGTTCTTTGGTTTTTTTTTTTTTTTGAGGGGGGGCATCACTGCTCTCCGGTGGTGGGAGTAGGAGGCCCAGCCCCACTGCTGGAATTGAACCTCCGTCCCAGAGGGCCGCAGTCCTGCGCACAACCACTACGCCACCGGGGCTCAGCCCTGTTGTTTGTTTTTTGTTGTTGTTGTTTTCAGCTTTCTTTTTTTTAATCATTTTATTTGGGGCTCATTCAACTCTTTCTTTTTTGGGGGGCATTACTGCTCAACACTTTTTTAGGGGGGGTCATCATTGCCCTCTGGTGTTGGGAGTAGGAGGCCCAGCCTTGCTCCTGGAGAGCTGCTGCTGGACTTGAACCTCCAACCCAGTGGGCCGCAGTCCCGCGCTCAACCACAGCACCACCAGGGCTCAGCCTAGGGCTCATTCAATGCTTGCAGTCCACATTTGCACCTTTGCTGGCATCACTATTCTTGAAACATCCTCCTTCCACCCAGGCCCCCGGTCTCAGTTCCCCAGAATTCCCCTCCCTCCCCACTCCCTCTCCCCCACGTGCTTTCAGCTTTCTCTTGTGAATTGGGTGGAGGTTTACAGAGCAGATTTTAGCTTTATATGCAGCGATTCATATACATTCTGATTCAACTCACCTATCGCCTTCTGCTCAATATATAAATGTGTGTGTTTGTATGTGTGTGTCACCCCTTATTCTATTCTCTTCCCAGTTCCTATTTCCCTTTCTCCATCTTTTGTAATCCTCTGAACTTCATCCTTAGGCCAATGCGCTCCTATTGTTTAGACAGGTTGATTATTCTAATATAGAGGTGAATTAAGGCCTGGATTAAGGATTCAAAGCCATCGTCTTGGGGTGGAAAGGGTGTCCTACCACCCTCTAAACAAAACAATGGGTAAACTTGGTTTCTTTTTTGATGCCGAGTTCTGTTCCACAATTTTCTCTCTCTCAAGGACCGTCTAACAGGGTGATTTTCAGAGGAGTTGGGCACCATCTAGTTCTTCTGGTCTCGAGGTTGTAGAGACTGATGTTTCCATTTAACTCATTATTGTCATGCATCTTTCGATTTTAATCACCTTTCAGAAATAAAGTCTTTAGACAGTAAGGATGAAGCTTGGGAACAAGATATGAAGTCACAAAAGGACACATACTATTGTATTAGCCCCAGTGGCGTAGTGGTTGTGTGCGGGACTGCGGCCCACTGGGACAGAGGTTCAATTCCAGCAGTGGGGCTGGGCCTCCTACTCCCACCGCTGGAGAACAGTGATGCCCAAAACAAACAAACAAAATACAAGAAATGATGGATGTATAGAGACTATAGTTTATTGGTGATTATCAGAGGTAGAAGGGACAGAGGGAGGCAGGAAGGAAAGGGAGTGACAATGATAGCAGATGTGTATTAAGGATAGAGTGCACAGTTGGTTTCTATCAATGAGTTGTGAGTCTTGTAAAAAGTTGAATCATTTTTCCAATGATTTTATTGAGGGCTCTTACAGCTCTTATAAAAAGGGGAATTTTTTTTTAAGTTGAATTGGCAAAAGCTAAGAATTTTCCACAAAGTTTTTGAAGGCCCCTTTTATTTATGGTGACATTCCAAAAAAAGTGTATGGTAAGATTGTTTATGTACAACCAAACATCACATGGGATTTCATTCCTTGGTTCGGAAGCTTAGGGTCATGGTGGCATGGGACATTCCAGTTCATTGGTCTGTTTCATGCCTTCTGGACTGATGCGTTGTGTCTGGGAGTCTGAAAATCTTGCAACTGGCCAAACAAGACATAACATTTGGTCTCTATTTGCCTGGACAAGAGAGGAAGAAGAAGAGCTTGTGGAGCTCCATAGACAGCTGCTTCCTTGGCTATGAGACCAGAACGGAATGGCGACTGCCTCCCATTGCTAAGCATTTTGATCAGAGATCCCAAAGATCTTGACCCAAAAGAGGACAATTCGGAACAAAATGTCAACTGCTCCCAGAACCCAGACTCCTGGAACCATGGAGGGCTCAGTGAACCCTTGAATGACTGCCTTCGGATCATCTCTAACTCTCTAACCAAAAATCAGTCCCCAGAAGCCTACTTGAAACCAAATACTAGTTGGGCTTGAGTGGTACGAAATGTCTGTCTCGAGCATGATGCTTTTCAAAGGTCTACCTCTATGGAATCAACATTGACAATGGCAAGTCCAAAGATTGAACAGGAAGCTTAGTGGGCAGTGAGTTGATGTTTACCTGGGAGAGGAACTTGGGAAGAGACAGGTGGAAATGGGCGCCCACCAGAAAGCAGGTCACCAAGGTCACCGCGGAAGTACACGGTGGACACCCGTTTTAGTGGCGTGTATGTTTTGCCGTGGTGTCTACATTCAATGATAACAACAGCACATTAAATGAAATTTTAAAAGAAAACAGATCTCCATCCCATCTTAAATCTGCAGCTCTCCAGGAATAAACCATGAAGACGTCGTGAGCCCGATTCAGAAAGTAGGCAGTCCTGGCTTGAGAAGAAAAGCATCGTTCTTGAGCTGAGCCCCGGAGGCGCAGTGGTGGTGCGCGGGACTGCAGCCCAAAGGGTTGGCGGTTCAAATCCAACAGCAGCTCTCCAGGAGCAAGGCTGGGCTTCCTACTCCCACCAGGGCAGTGATGCCACACACACACACACACACACACACACACACACACACAAAAGAAAAGCATCATTCTTCAAAAAAAAAAGATGCAAGAAAAAGGAAAGAGAGCGAGAGAAGCTGTGACAAGTGGGAAGGCCCCGGAGCATCAGGTTGAATGACATCAGTCAGTTACAAAAGGACAAACACCGTCCAGTCTCACAGAGATGAAAGAAGTAAGTGTGCAGAAAGCAGAGGTGATTAGTGGTTACTGGACGTGAGGAAGGGATGGGGAATTTTTGCATGTAAGGCCTTGGGGTTGGGGTCTATTTTTAGCTGTAAATTAGATGGGGGTTTATCCTTCAGATCACCACATTTTATTCAACAGTTTGAACTGCTTGATCAAACTTCCCCCAATGGTTTACCCCTCACCCGTTCCTTGATTTCTCTTCTTCCTTTTGTGGACTGCTGTCTTGCATCTCTCACTACCGTTGAGTGGATTTGGATTCATAGCAACACTATGATCTAAGGTAAAACCACCCATGAATTTCTGAGGCTGTAACGCTCTGGGTTTTTTTTTTTTTGGCATCACTGCCTTCTGGTGGTGGGAGTAGGAGGCCCAGCCTTTGCTCCTGTGGAGCTGGAATTGAACCTCCACCCCAGTGGGCCGCAGTCCCGTGAACAACCACTATGCCACCGGGGCTCAGCTCCTGTAACTCTTTTTTTTTTTAAATCATTTTATTGGGGGCCCATACATTGCTTTTCTTTTTTTTTTTTTTTTTTTGGGGGGGGGGTGGAGGGCATCAATACCCTCCGGTGGTGGGAGTAGGAGGCCCAACCTGTGCTCCTGTGAGCTGGACTTGAACCTCCGTCCCAGTGGGCCACAGTCCCGTGCACAACCACTACGCCCC
>PVJH01044823.1:0-12791 GCA_004026705.1 Nesogale talazaci | reverse complement strand
CAGCAGACTCCGGGCCATGGCGGCTGGGGGTTCCTGAGCCAACCCCACATTCATGGCTCCCCACGCAGGGTAGTGGAGAGGGTGGAGTCTGCGCTCACTGCAGGGGTAGCCCACAGGCAGGTCTATGAGACGAGGGAGAGGAGTGGGGTGGGGGGTGGGGGGTTTCAGGAAGAAGGGGGGTTAGCATAGGAATACACAGTGAAAAGCACTGCCACAAGTTGAGACCACTCCAAGGGACCCTGCTGGACAGGGTAGAACTGCCCCGTGGGCTTCCCAGAAGGACTCCACAGGAGCTGAAGGGGGCAGGAAGGCCTCTCAGAGCAGCTGGTGAATTCTTACAAGTTCAACAAGCCACCTGATCACCTACTTACTGAGCCTAGGGTAGGAGGGGGTCAATGTGCTCAGGCCTGCCCTGAGACCATGGAGCTGCTCCGTGGGGGGGCGGCAGGGGGGGGGCGGCGCACCCTGGGCTAGGCCTGACAGTGCAGCAGGGCATCCAGTGCTGCATCTGCCAGGGTTGTGGTCACCCTGCCTCCCCTGAGAGCCACTGCCTCGACCTTGACCAGGCTGTGGCCTGTGCTGTGCATGGGGCCCCTGGGTGTGACAAGGAATCACTGCCCTCTGGCCCGCGGACACAGACGGCAGCTCAAGTTCCTGGAGGCCAAAGTGCCAGCCTGCAAATCCAGCTGGACCGATGTCCCTCCCTGTCGAGCAGGCAGAATACGTGTGCATGTGGTGCAGTTGCAAGTGTGTGAGGGGACTTAGGAGTGACAAGAGGGTCTGGCTGAGGGGCAGGGTCCAGGCAATCTCTGTGAGAGCAATCTCTCAGAGGGGCCTCCAGCCCAGGGTGGTCCAGACCTCCCGATGGAGTGGTCGCCTGTGAGGAGTGAGCAGCCAGGGGCGAACCCCTCTGGAGGGTGTTCCAGGCTGACCCTTGATCTGCTTCCCAGTTGGGGTGCGGGTTGGCTATAGCTGGGAGTGTGTGTTCGGTTCCCAGAGCTGTGCCCACACTTGAGGGCCCTCCCCTGTCCAGTGACAGTATCCAGCTCACTTTCCTTCTGGGTGCTGAGGTCCCCTGGCTCTGGTGGCCGAGCTGGGCCCTTCTCTCTGAGAGTTGGGTCAGCACCCTTGCCCAGGCAACAGAGGGAGCCTGGGCAGAGACAGTCCCCTGGGCATCAGGGGAGCTGGTACCAACGGGTCTGTGGCTCAGAGACTCGGGCCCCATTCCTTGGTAAGAGGTGAGGGCTGCTTTCTGGAAACATTGGGCTTGCTGCTGCGTGGCCCCCCTGAGCTGGCCCAGCTTTACCTTCCACAAGGGGACAAGTCACAAGTGATGCCCAGGCCCCAAGGGGCCCTCAGAGTCATGATGGACTGCTGTGGTGACGGGGTGAGCTGGAGGTCAGCAGTGCTGAGGCCCAGAGTCGGCTCATGCTCCTGTGAATGACTGTGACCCCTGCCCCACCCCCCCACATCCAGAGCTCATGCCACCAGCTCCCTCAAGACTGTCCCTTCCGAGCCCCCAGCCAGAGCTGCCCCCTCGGGGAGGGGTCTCAGACATGAGTGGGGTTGAGCAGGCTACATGCCTGCTACATGGAGCCTTCTACATGGAGCAGGCTCCATGTAGAAGGCACCCCCTCCCCAGGTCAGTGCCCACATGGGACTTCCCAACTCCAGCCAATCTCTTACAGCCTCAGCCCCTACCACCACCCACAGAGTGTGGCAGTGCTGGGACAAGTTCTGTCCCTCCCAGCTGCCCCTGCCCTGGGCACCCTGCTGCTCAGCACTGTCCAGACGTCCTGTCTGCCGCTACTGCAGGCCAGCAGGACAAGGCAGCTGCAGGACTCTGTAAGTGGAAGCTCTTGAGGTCAATACTTGCAGACATGGAGAAGGGACTGCTTCCCCTGGTGCCCTGGGACCTTCAGACGGAGAAATGGCCTCTCGGCTCCAGGTCTGGAAGGGCAGCACCGGCCCTCCAGGGAAGGCAGGCAGCGTGGTGTGGTTTGGCTGGGCATGTTGCAGGCCGAGAGGGCATGGCGCAGTCCGAGGCCCCTGGCCTGCACTGCCTCCACCCCCGAGTCTGGCTTCTGGGGAGCTGGACAGGTGGGATCTAGCTGCACCCACATGCCCATGGTGTCCACCCCTTGGGGAATTTCCAGCTGGTGGTGTCAGAGCCACACGCGCTGCAGGTTTTCCTGGCTGATTTGGGAGCGGCGGGTCAGGGGTCATGGCCCAGGGCTCCTCTGGGTGGGCACCTGGGTTGCAGGGTACCAGGCAGGACCGGCTCGCGGTGACCCAGCCCTGCAGCGCACTGACTGCCCTCTTCTCTGTCCTAGGGCTCGGCACCCATCCTGGTGGTGATGGTGATCCTGCTGAACATCGGAGTGGCCATCTTGTTCATTAACTTTTTCATCTGACCAGGTGGCCGCCCTGGCCAACGGCCACAGTGCGTGCGCCAAAGCAGGGGAGGGGCGTTCACGCAGTGACCAGGACTTCCAGGTCTTCGTGGAAGAGCCGTGTGGCTGGGGGTTACTCACAGTTTGCCTTTTTTTCTGGGTCATGTTTTTTGGATTTTAGCCAAAATTCTTTGCTTGTGCAGCACGATGCTGTGTGGCATGGCAGCCGTGGGGAAGGGGGGGGGGCCCGCCGCGCCCCCCCTGGCTTGACTCGGGACGGGGAGGGAAGGGGCCCGGCGGGTGGACAGCAGCAGGAGGAGACCGCCCTGGCCACTCTGCCATGGCCACCATGGCTGCCACAGTGCCACGCCTGCCCCGGTTCAGCAGAGGGAGCGGAGCTCGCCTGCCAGGGGCTGCACCCTTCACCATCAAGGGGCAAGCAGGTTCTGGGATGGCCTGCTGGTGACCAGGGAGGGGAGGGTGTGGGCTTGGGGTGGGGGGGGGCGTCCTCTCCAGCTGCCCCCAGCCCGGCCTCTCCCACCATGACGCTGCACTGCACGTGCTCCGAGATGCAGTCAGAGGGGCCTACCCGCTTCTCAGCACTGTCCCCGAGCTTCCTGGAGAGGCGGGAGCCCACACCTCGACCGACAAGGCAGCGTCCCGTCCCCACTCTTCCCAGCGTCTGTCCCCACTCCTGTGTGCCTCCCTTGTCTCCGGGAAGCTGGGTGGGGTGCAGTGTCCAGGGCCCGATCCGGGGCCACCTTGGCGAGCTTGAGGCAGATGGAAACCGGGGCCAGGCGAGGGGCCCCTTTGGGGGGGGGCGCTCCATGCGTGTGACCTCTTTGCACTTTGCATGTGGGATGCACACTCAGGCTTCTGCCGTGTCCCCCATAAGACGTGGCTGGTCAGGTGACAGCCCCACTGCTGTTGCTGCCCCTGCCCCGACAGACCCTTCTGGAGGCTTCCACCCGCCTCCTCCTCCAAAGCTGGTCTGGGCCCGGGACAGGGTCATGGCCACAACTGGGTGGCTCGGAAATTCTTAAGCGATTGCTGCGCACTCCCCCCACCTCCTTCCTCCGAGGCCGGCAGCCGGCGCCGCGCGTTCCTGCCGCCCCTGCCTCGTGGTTCTGCGGCGGCGGTCGCCCCAATGCCGCCGCTGTGTGGGTGTGCGGGCGTGCACCGGACGGCCCCGCCCGTCGGGGCCTCTGCCTTGCTTTGCTTGTGTCTCGCGCCGCTGCCTCTGAGCAGGCGTCTTTACTAACTGCCCTGGATTGCTCTTTTTTAACCGGAAATAAACTTCAGATTAGAGCATGTTCCAGGGACATCCGGTTTTTTTCTTTCCCTTTCCCTTTTCTTCTGCTAGACACTGCCCCCCAGGTCCTTCTCACCCTTTGGTGGGGTCTGGGGGAGGCGAGTGGAAGGCACAGGGAGGGGGGAGGGGTCGACCCACGGGTAACTGAGACACGTCGTGGTCGGCGTCTTGCACGTCTTTCCACTCCGCTCCACGTTTCATACGCGTGGCGGCTGCAGACCCGGGAGGAACCGGGAGGACTGCTGACGGTGCTGCCTGCGCCTCTGCGGAGCAGCCTTCTCTTGCGCACTCCGGGGACGGCAGAGCACACCGAGCCCCAGGCGGAGCAGCGAGAGGCACACAGATCACGAGCCTGTGCCTCGTTGAATAAACGCACATGTGGCTCCGTGACAGGTGACTCGCTGCGGTTTGTGCCCCCCCCCCCACTCCGGCTGGCCCAGCACCACCTGCAGCTGGCACCAAACCATGAGTGAGTCCCGTTCTTGTGCGTGGGGCATGAGGGGGGGCTTGGCTCTGAAAGGACCGCTCACTGACTCAGGTCTAGAAGACCCAGGTAGGTACCCCCCACCCGCCCCCTCAGCTTTGAATGCCCTGTCCCTAGCTGGGTCCCTCCCTCCCCAGCACATTGGGGTGGCAGCCTTCCTGGAGGACACAGGAGGGCTGAGCTGCAGGCTGACACACCAGCCCTGGGCACATGGCCCTCTCTGGTCTCAGCCTGGGGCATCAGTTGGTGTCAGAGGATGAGGCACAGAGGAGGGGGGGGGAGGATAGCACAGTCCACCCTCTCCTGAAAGGACTCTGGGCAGTCGCTGGTGTTCCTGCTGCACTGGGTGTGCTACAGAGCCCACCAGGTGCACAGGAAGGCCCGGGAGGTTGCCCAGCCCTCGCTGTGGATTCTTGGGCTTTGTCACCGTCACACAGGAGCCCTGGCATGCAGGGGGCTGGGAGTACTGCCAGCCACAGGTCAGTAGTTCAAACCTACTGGCCGCTCTGCAGGAGAAAGGGGCCCTCTGCTCCTGATGGAGCGGCCCCATTCTGCCCCATAGGACACCTCAGGCTGCTCAACTGCAAGAGCCACTGGCTTCGTAAGGCCTCAGGCGCGCCCGGGCTGAGGAGCATCCTGTCTCGCTACCCCACCCCATGCCTCATCCTGTGCAATGGCCTCGCTGCCTCTAAGGCTGCATGAATGGCCCGCCGTGTGCCTGGGCCCCGCTGTATCTGTTCCTCTGTAGCTGGGATTTCTGATCACTTTCCATTGTTGGGATTTTAAGAGAGGGCTTTTCCAACTTGATTAAATGTCGGTCACTGGCAGCTAAGTAGAAGAGTGACCCTTACAAGCTGCTGGCCAGCATGGACACAGGCTGGTGGCTGGCCCTCTTGCCCAATCCTGGGGGCACCCTACGTGCGGGTCACCGAGAGAGAGGGCAGGGCTGGCTGTCTAGGAGTCGTGCCACCAGTGACGGGGATCCTAAGGGTCTCCTTGTCCCCGTTCTGGTTTCCATAGGCCTGAACCCTCCAGGACAGGAAGTGGGCACACCCACTCTTCCCTCACTTAGCAAAAGGCTGATTTTTAGTGAACGTCACGGTGATGGGGCCTTGTTCTGAGAACAGGCATGAATGAGCTCAGGGGAAGGTGAACAGGAAGGAAGGCCTGGCAGACCCAGCAAGATACAAGGAGTCGACTCTGGCCCTAAACCCCGGACAGGCCAGTGCTCACACCCCACAGCTCCCCGGGTGGTCCTGCTGGGCAAGGCAGACCGTGCGGAGACTGGCTCAAGCACAGAGCAAAGGACTGGAACGACACCCTCCCGCCTCCCGCCCCCCACCCCCGGGGCTGAGCCAGAGCCCAGACGAAGGGTGGCGGCAGTGGCGGAGCCAGGAGCAGGGCGGCTGGGCGAGGAAACTTTATTGGTGGCTCGTTGGGGGACTAAGCCAGGGCAGGTCTGGGCGCTGAAGTGTCTGGGCTCCAAGTGGCGCTGCTCTGAGTCCTGTGTTGGGGGATGGCGCCCTCCAGGGCCTGGGCATAGGGCTGCTGATCAGTCCTGCCACGTTCCAATCACCGAGTGCTGCCCCTGGGGCCCTGGAGACAGTCACTGAAGAGCGCCGTGGCCCTGGCCTCCCTGCTCCGCTCCGTCTGCACTGGGTCGCCCAAGCAGCTCGCTGCCTGCTCCATGGCGGGGGGGTGCCTCCTCTGCTGGCAGGAGGGGCCAGGGAGACGCGCTGAGCACAGGGCCCCCAGTTCAAGCACTGGGACACACAAGGACCAAGGAGACCCCAGCTGGTGTTGGGGCTGTGGGCCCAGTCCTCCTCGTTCAGTGACCTGCACCCCCGCTGGGGTGACCCGCCCCTCCGTACCAGTTACCTGTGTCCTCATCCGCACTGCTGTCCTCGCCTGTGTCCTCCTCGTCTCCCGTGTCCCCCTCCGAGTCGGTCTCCTCCAGCCACTCCTGGGTATCTTTAGAGGAAGCACACACAGCACAACTCAGTGTGGCTGGACGCTGCCCCTGCCCTGGCCGCTGAGATCTTCACGGAGAAGTGGCTTGCCGGCCCCCCCCCCCCCCCCCCCCCCCAGGAAGAAGCCCTGGACTCACCGGGATCCATCTCCAGCAGGGCCTTCCAGCCGTCCATCTTGTGCAGGTCGAGACAGTAGAGGTCGTGCAAGGTGACCTGGCGGTCCCCGGCCTCAAACATGCCCCCGTAGACATAGAGCAGCCCCTGCTTCACGGCCAGCATGGCACTGGAGCGTGGCCGGGGAGCCACCTCAGGGCCCGGGGGTTCCTCGGGGGCGTCTTCATCCTCTGAGGGCGGCCTGCCTGGCACGCCCGATCCAGGGAGCACCTGCTTGATGGTGACCACGGTCCCGTCCTCTGAGACTACCTCTCGGACCACCTCCAGGGGACCCTGTGGCGGGGGCTCCTCGGCTCCTGGCTGCTTGTCCTCTGGGGGCTCTGCCCTCCTCCCCCGCCGCCGCCGCCGCTTCTCGGCCTTGGGCTCCTGCAGTGGAAGGACCGTGCGGGTGGGGCCGTGTGGTGCCCAGGCTCTGCCGCAGCCAGGGAAGAGGCCCGGAGCCTGTGCTCAGGGTGGGTGCGCAGATGGAGCTCCAGAGAAGCAGGACAGCCTGGCCCCACAGGACATGTGACCGCGCAGTCGTCCGAGGGCTCGCCATGGCAACCAGCAGGGATAGGGGCCTCTGGGACACCCCACACCCTCGCCAGCCCCTGCCCCCGGGTCCACATGGGCATGTTATGCTGTCTGCCCACGGTCACAAGCAGACTGACGCGGCCAAGGACAGCCCCTCACAGCCAGAATAGCCGTCACAGGGAGACGGGAGCCCTGCCCACGTCGAGGCGCCCATGGCCACACCTTGAGCTGCCCAGGGAACCAGCGGTTCTTGGCGCCGTCAAAGATGTACAGGTCGTTGAAGAAGTCCCCCTCCAGGCTCTCCTCCTCCTCTTCGTCACACACCCCCCCGAAGAGCAGCACCTGCTGGTTCGGGGCCACAGCCACCGAGAAGCCAGACCTGGGTGGGGGCTTGACTCCCGACGGGTGACTGCGCGTCCACACCCACTTGTCTGCCAGGAAACAGGCAGGGGATGGGGGGTGGGAATGAGACTCCAGAGTCACTGCCATGCTGGGAACACGTTGGACCACCCCCACCCCCCAGCCAGGGCTACCCAGCAGACACAGGCTGAGACCACCAGGAGTGCTGGAACCGTTCAGCTCTGCGCCCAAGTCCTGGGGTCATCAGCACCCGCACGGACAACCATCGATTGGTCAGTTCACCCGCAGCCCAGGAAGGCCAGCAGCCCCCTCTGTGCAGACGGGAAGCTCCTCCAAGCCCCACCCCCCGCCCCCACCCCCACTGGCAAAGCCCAGCCCAGGGTCCACCCTGTCCTCCCTGCTCGCACCTTCCTTGCTGTCTTCAGCCTTGAGCAGGAACATGTCCGAGTGCAGGGTGCCCCTGTCCACGTCCTTCTTAACTCTCTGCAAGGCAAGGAGCCGCCCGTGGGGGCCTGCACCTGCCGCCCAACAACCCTCTGGTCCTGGCCTAGCCAAGTGGGGCGAGGCAGCCTCGCTGCCCCCAACTGCACCCGCCCCTTCTTTTCCTGCGTCTGCCCCGGCCACCTGTGCTTGCTCATGGCGCTCGCCTGCCCGCTCTGTCCTGCAGACATCGTGTGCGTGGCCAGGCTGTTCCTGGAATGGCTGCATGGTGGAGGGTGGGGGGCAGGGACAAGCAGCAGGCAGACGCACAGGGTGCCGGAGGACGCAGCAGTGAGGGCAGCGCAGCGAGGCCCTGTTCATGCCAGTCTCTCCAGCTGCTGCTCAGAGGTGGGGGTGGGGCAGCGGGCTTCAGGATCACCATCATCCAACGACCTATCCCCCCAACCCTCCCCCACCACCACTGGGTCTGCCCCAGGGGCCCACAGGGTGACAGAAAACAAGGGCCACGTGGGGTGCCCACTCCAGGGTTCCCCCAGAGCCCGACCTGGAGTTGAGACGCCACCCACCTGTTTAGAGTAACCCCCATATATGGCAACACCCTGGGGGGTGACGGACATCATGCAGCCGGACCTCGGTGAGGGCCCCAGCCCCGAGGGAGAAAGCTTGGTCCAGGTGAGGGTGTCCAAGTGGAAAGCATACACATCATTGTAATAGATGTAGTCCCTGGTGAGGACACAGGCGCCATTAGGGCAGACAGACATGTCTGCTGGATGGCACCAAAGGTCCACGGGGCTGTCCTGGGATCCCAGGGTGGCAGTGGGAGCAGGCACAATGGGCAGGAGTGGCAGAGACACTGATGGTGGATGGGAGGCCTGGATGCACATGGGGGAGGGGACTCCCACAGGGCCACGTCCTGCCACGACGGGGCCCAAGTCCCACTGCTGCGCTCCAAGTGCACAAGGAGGGGCTGGGTCTGCAGGGAGACGAAGGGACACTTTCCTGTCTCCCTGCACTCCAGCCACCTGACGTGGGGCTCCGTGAGGCCCCCCAGCACCAGGGCCCCGTTCCCCCAGGGAACCAGGCTCCCTCTGTGGAGGCTGGACGGGCACCATGCCACGTCGCCTCAGGGTGCCGCCGAGCACACAGTTGGGTCAAGCTGACTCAAGGTCACAGGTCAGGGTGGGGATGGGGTGGGGGCAACTCCATTCGTCTCTGGGTAGATGTTCCCGCAGAGCTCTGGAAGGGTGACAGCCACTCTGGGGAACACGCTCCCACCGAGTGTGGAACCCACCCCCTAGAAATCACCAGCTCACCGGGTCCAGCGGCCCCCGGAGGGGAGGGCCTCCCCGTTGGGCCAGCACCCACCTGGTGCTCTCGTGGAAGCCACCAAACAGGATCAGCTGTCTCTTCCAGGCAACCATGCGGTGTCCACTCCGGCCTGAGGGACCCCCTGCACATCTGAGCACAGGTGGGGTCAGTGACACAGGGTACATTGCCACCTGCGCGCCCGCCCCAGACTGCTACACACGCGCGCGCGTGGGCACTCACTGCTTGGGGGGCTACTCCATGGCAGGCTTGAAAAAGGCGCAGAAATCCCCACCTGGAAGGATGTGCGCCCCTGCCTCCCTCTTGACACCTCCCCCCTCAGCTCCCTGCAGCCAGGCTTGGGGACACGGCTCCGCAGAGGCTCCATGAGGCCTCACCTGACTTGCTCCCACGTCTTGGTGGCGAGGTGCAGCACCCACAGGTCCCTGTAGTGGTAGAACTGCTCCCCATCGGGCGAGGCAAACTCTCCTCCAAAGATCCACAGCTGCCCCCCTCCCTGTGGGACCACCACGGCCTGCAGGCGGAGGGGACCTATCAGGACACGGCCCCGGGCACACGGCGTCCAGTGACAGAGCCACACAGGACACCCGGGGGCCTGGGGACGCAGCCAACACCGCCTGGGGGAGGCCAGCTGCCTGACGCTGGACCAGAGCTCTGACAGCATGATGCCCACTGGGCAGAGTGACCACCGTGGACATTCTGAGGTCACACCCACACCAGAGCGAGAGCAGGCTTGGAGGGAAGTGTGCCGGACAAGGGCCTGCTGGTCACTGAGCTGCCTGCCCACGAAACGCCTGCGGAGTCACAGGACAATTCCACTCGCCCCCTCCCACTCCATGACACCTCCCCCCGCCCCCCCAAGTCCAGCAAGGCAGAGCCGATGCCAGTGCAGACATCTCTCCCTGCCCCCAAGTCCAGCAAGGCAGAGCCGATGCCAGTGCAGACACCTCTCAACCCCCTTCACAGGACGGGCCGCACGCCCCGCAGGGGCAGACGACAACTAGCCAGAAAGCTGAAAGAGTCACCTCACTGGTTCTTAACCTAAACAACAGACTTATGTTGTAACCCACGGCCAGAGCGGGGCCAACAGCGAAAGCCAAATCAAGTGTTTCTCTTGAATGACAGAGCACAAGGTATCAAAGTCCATGGGGTGCAGCTAAAGCAGAGGTCAGAGGAAAACTTGTAGCTTTAAGACAGAAGGAAAAGGTTTGAAACCAGAGGTGTAACTTCCATTTTTAAAAGCTGAAAAGGCAAATTAAACCCAAGTAAATGAAAGGAACCCCAAAACAACAGATAGTACTGAAAAGGAGACCACAGAAGCCCTTTGGACCGATTTTTAAGAACAGCTTTCAAAAGTGCTTAAGGGACAGGTGCTAGACAAACGATTTCTTTTTTTTTGGGGGGGGCGGGGGGCATCACTGCTGTCCAGTGGTGGGAGTAGAAGGCCCAGCCCCACTGCTGGAATTGAACCTGCGTCCCAGTGAGCCGCCGTCCCGCGCACAACCACTACGCCACCGGGGCTCAGCCCGACAAACGATTTCTTTAAAAGCTCAAATCCACACAAGCTTCATCAGCCAGTACAATCCCTGTCACCTAAGGCACTCAGGAAATTCTCATCAGAGACCAGCGGAGGGCTGGTCCAGGAGCGAGGTCAGCCTGCAGTCAGAGGCCCGTGCAGCCTAGCAGGCAAACCGAGGCGGGCATTGCTAGGGTGCGTCTATACTTCTTGCCAAATCGCTATCTTCCGGGAAATAGATAACAAAGGAAATCTCGACTTGCTGCCCCCAAACGCTTGAAAGGACGTGGACTTTTAAGTAAGTGAGCTCCTGCTTTCTTCCCTCCCACCGAGAAAAGGTGCAGCTGCCACGTGGCTGGTCCCCATAGCTGCCTCTAGAGCCTCCCGTGATGTCTGAGCTGAGACCTTGCACGCGTGCTCGCTGTGGGAAAAGAAGTTCAGGCAGGTGCTGAAACGTACACCAAAGAAGTCTATTTCGAAATCCTAGCTATTTCACGTAACCTGCTCTACTCAACCAAGTATTCAGGGGCACAAGTCACTCAGCGCTCTGTCACAAGGCTGTACAGCCAGGACGCTCCCTAGAGACAAGGTACTGTGGGGCATAGCTGTATCAAGAGACCAGTCCCTGGACAAGGACTCCATACTGGTCAAGCAGGGGTCAGTGACAGAGAGGACGGCCCTTGAGGAGACGATGGACACAGTGGCAGAGTGACTGGAAAGGTGGTGGAATGGACGTGGACTTTCTTCTGTTTGCTTAGAGGGCTGCTGGGCGCCAGAACCCACCGACTTGGTGCATCTAACAAAGTTACAATGTGACTGCCAAAAGCCTGCTGCTAGCAACTGCTGACCAAGCCGAGGGGAGCCTGGCGGCACAGGGGGCCGTATGCTGGGCCGCGGGCTGCAGGGTCGGCCACTGAGACCCATCATGACGACACGAGAGAAAGACGAAGCCGTCAGCTCCCGCCAAGCCTTCCTCTCGAAATCCCACTGGGCCATCAGCTCCATCCACGCTGCCCTGTCGGGACACTGTGCTCTGGACCTGACTCGAGGCCGCGGCTGAGACATCAACGGGAAAGGACAGTCCACTCAGGAGGGAGTCCACTGCCGCTCACAGATTCATGCCCAATTCCTCCCAGAACTGTATCCAGGTCACCACCCCCTAACTAACATGCCAGGGCAAAAGCCCTGCCACCAGGGGACGCTGCCTGGCAGGGACCTGACAGCCAGCCCCCTGGGGCATGGAGTGCAACCTACAAGAGTCTCTTCTCAGCCAGAGCGGCTGGTGGGTGTGAACCACTGACCTGGTCGGAGGCAGAGTGCTTCCTCTGCCCTGTGCTGCCCCGGCCCAGGCTGCCCCCCTCACCGCGTCTACCTGGGGCATCTCCACAGCCTGGAGACTCAGGGACGCGTCCTGGCGCGTGGAGGCAGGGCTGACAGGCGGGGAGGAGTTTCTGTCTGTCCGTCTCCCCGCCCCGAGTCTCGGCAGCAGAGGCGGAGAGCCCTGTTGGGAGGCTGGCGCGGACAGAACCCAGCATGGATGGAGGGCCGCCCAGCACGGTACCTGGTGCGCACAGCGCCGGGGAGGTGGGTTGGGGACCTCCACTCGCGTCCATGTGTCCTTCCTGATGCTGTAGGTGTACAGCTCGTTGTACAGAAACGTCTGCAGGCAGGAAGAGTGCCGTGCTCTGGTGACGCGCGCAGGGCAGCACACTGTCCCCCACCGTCAGGGCTGCCCAGGCACACAAGCGTCCTAAAGTAACCCAGGTCACACTGGTCCAGCAGGCAGAGGCCAGAGCCCCAGGACCTGCGGGAACAACCAAAGAAACAGGCCAAGTGCCCACTACTGTCTGTGTCAGACTCGTCCTGATTCCACTGTCTCTGAGGCAGAAGTCACCCTGGCACAGTGCCCAGGGTCTGACTGCCAGCCCTTTCCATAAAGAGTGACGGCTTCGGGCATCTCTGGGGCTGTCCCTCAGGGTCACTGTGGGCCATGATGGGCTTGGCAGCAGTGTGCTTTTAATGGCATTAAGTGGACAGAAATGCACAAGGAAGGTGGACAAGCCAAGGCACACAGGGCTCTTGCCAGTGGAAGGGTGTCTGAGGACCTGCTTTTGCTGTTTCACGTACAGACAAAAAATAACGCTTCTGCCTGACTGACGGTTGACAGAATGAAGCTTCCAAGCACACTGAGGGAGACAGTCAGTCATGAGAGGATAACACAGTATGATCCCACTTCCCCGAGAGGGTCTTACCGGTTCACCTCTAGTGACCACCATTTATGAGCCAGGACCAGGCTGTGTGT
>PVJH01044822.1:0-12766 GCA_004026705.1 Nesogale talazaci | reverse complement strand
AATGGAAAGATGCAAAGTGATATCTTAGGGTTTAGTGAGCTGTAATTGACTGATGTTATCAATCTTGAACCAATCATATGGTTTATTATGTCAATAATGGAACATTCAGAAAATGGTATCCAATTCCTCATCATAAGAATATTTCTTGGAGATGGCCACCAGAGGCAACCTCAAGAAAAGCCTTTTAGCAAATCTCGGAAAAATCCCAGATGCTCAATATGAAAGCTTAGTGCACCAATGTTTTTTCCGACCTTCTTTTTCTTGGTGAATCAGGACAGCAGCACCATTAATTGACTCCCTAATTAATGTTGATCCGAGCCCCTTCCAAGTGTTTCAATCTTCTCTGCACACCAGGAACAGGTCCATCTCAAAACCCACCCCAACATACTCCTGCTGCTTCCCAGACACCTTCGTGGAGGAGAAACTGGGTGAGTAGCCGGGTGTAGGTCCAAGTATCAACGTTGCCCTTTTCCTAAATTGTCTTCAATTCCCACCATCCCCCTTTCCTAAGCACTCCTCCCATCACACCCATCTCCCTGCAGTGTGTGGGAGAGTCTGCATGTCCTCACCACCAAGGAGGTGACAATCCCCATCCAAACCACCACTGTACACTTTTTCTTCTCAGTCTTTGCATTCTACTTTTATTTTATTGCAAATTAGTCTGTACCTCTTTTGACTCTTACACGATCTCATTTTCAGGCCTCACTCCCTGTGACTGTTGCTCCTTCCAGGTAGACATGGGTAAATCCAGGTCCTTAAAGTCACAGACCCACCCATATTCACACCTCCACAGCAAAAAAGCACCTTAAGCGCATCTAACAAGGTTGAGAATTTGTCCCACCCAAATCACAAGTCTCTTTTGGCTTCTCAGCATGTGTTTCTACCTTTATTTTATGGCAAATCTATCTATATCCTCATTTGACTCCCACATTCTCTCTTTGCATGGCTCCATGTGCCTGCTGCTGCTTCTCCTGCCACCTAACCAAATTCCTTTTTTCAAGTTGGAGTGCAGCATTGTCTCCTGCCCCTGCACTGAGCAGCTATCTTAGCTACTCCAGAACACACCAAAACCACAACTTCACCCACGCAACCCCGCCTCTGAGAATGTGTGTGGGCTGATCACTGCTTGGAAAGCCCGACGCAGACTCCCTCGTTGTCCAAGCAAAGCTTTGTGCCGCTTTGTCAATTCCTTTTATTTCATCTCCTCTCAGTTTTAGCCCTCACACAGCCTCTGAGCTTCCACCCTGAGTGCAAACAAGTTTCTCTGGCAGATGCAGGTAAACTCATACAGCCACACATGCTCCTATTCTCATGGCTACAGATCTTCTTAACCACATCCAACCCAAGACCCCATCTATTCTTGCTCTCATCTTCCTCTCCTTCTTTGTTGGTCTGCCTCACTTCTAGTACTTTCCTAGCATCTCTTTTTCTTTTCTCCTTCTCTCCTTATTCTATTTCTTCTTCTCAATGCACACACGAAGAGGTATCCCCATTTTTCAAAGCTATGAAATTAATCTTTTTACAAAACAAACTTATTGCCATCAAAATATTCCCCATTATACTTTCCATTTGTCAAATCTGCAGTTCCATTCCCGAAACATTTTCTATATGTATCTGTTTGGATGGCTGATGGCATCAGCCTCTTTGTTTTTGTTTTTGTTTTTCACCACTTCTATGTCATTAAATCAACTGTCCTTTCATGTGCCTCTTTACTTGCAGGATTAAAAGAAGTCACAAACTCATTGAGTAAGTCAGGTGAGTAAGCTGAGGCAAGAGAGGCATGCTGGATTTTGTCCAAAAGTGGACACTGCATGAGCAGGTGCATTGTCAAGGTGGTGAAGTCAGTCCCCTGCCTGTCACATAGCCGACCTTTTTTGATACACAGTGTTACAAAATCTATTCAGAACCTCTAGATAGAACATGTGAATTACAGTCTGACATCGTTGAACAAACTCCAAATGCACTACAAGTTGACATTTTCATCCATTTGGGAAGTTGATGGACATCCGGAAAGAAGTTTGTCATCAATCAATATTGTACCCATTTGAAATGAGAAAACCATGTGTACACTTGAGTTTTTCCCATAGTGCTATCTTTGCAACCTGTGTTCAATATTACAATAGTTTCCTCAGCATTTTTCCCAGAGCAGGAAATAAGAATTCACATCTTAAATTAGCCATCACCAAAAAGTGTTTGCACAAAAAATTTGTCGTGACCAGAGAGAACCCACCCTGCCAATGGCACAGGATGCACAGACTCGGAGGGAGCTGCTCAATGCTTGCCTAACAGGAAAAATGCAGACTGTGAAAGCTCTGTTCTGCAGTGGGGAGGGCCACCCCCTGGTATATGTACATAAGGAGGTCTGAGGAGCATATAATCTTCCTCTTCCCTACTCACCGTCTCCTCCTGATTGTACTCTTCCTCTCAGGCGAATATGCTTCCATGTTAACTAGTAAATCTTAACATGTAGTTTTCTATTATTTAAAAATTTCTCTGCCCTATCCAAAAGTCCATTTATTATCACTGCCGTTATTTACACTTTACCTCCCCTCATTTACACCTCCTCAACTCCCCCACTTACCCCTATCTCTTCCTTTGTCCTTAATTTTGCTTCCTACTATTTCTAGGTCCTTCTGAGCCTCTCTCCTGTAACTCTATTATTCCCCAACCCTTCAGTCTACATATCACTAAAGCTACACTTAAAAACAGCAGCAAGCTGCAGTGTCAAAAAAGAACTCAAAAACATGAAAATCACCAAAACCCAATGGATTATTCCAAAATGATGCCTGACATTACCAAAAATAAAATTCAAACAAGTGATTAATGTTTAAGTTCCTTCAAGATATTACCATGAATATAATGAAAGAAATATCAAAAGTAAAACCTCATACCCCAAAGAATTTTAGAAACAAAACAAGATAACATAAACTAACAACATTATAAAATATCTGAGGAATAAAATGGAAGGAACCAAATAACTGTCAGCGAACTTAAAGAAATCAGTCTGGTTAGAGTTGATGGGAGAAGCAATTAAGTGAAAAGTAAAAGAAACCAAAGAAATTCTGAGAATAATTTGGGTCTTTATCAAGAGAAACAATTTATATCTTACCAGGGTCCCTGAACAAAAAGAAAAATCTACAGAGTCCATCATAACAGTAAGCAACATAAAATTTATACTACACATCTACTGAAGTATATTTATGAAGAGATATTTATGGTTGTTGTGTTTTTCAAAGTTGTAACAAAATTAGACAATAAAATTTCATAAATAGCTTGTACAATTAGTATTTTCATAATCAAGATACCTTAAGGAATCTTCTTAAACTTTTCTTCCATTTTTATAAACTTAAGTTTGGCATATATTTATGACATTTAAATATATAGAAAATAAATTAAATGTCAAAATATTTGCATGGTGTTGTTTACTCTCTTAAACCTTCTCATTAATAATTATGTATGATTTCATCATATAAGGAAAATTAGTTAAATGGCCTACACATTAGGAAAAATTGCTTCAAAAGACTCCTTGAAAGTGTTTGTTTCAACACTTGGTTAAATATAGTGTTTGTTTAAGAGTAAAGATATCATATCACATGCATGGAAAAGCTGGACAATAAATAAATAAAATGACAGAACAATTGTGACTTTTGAATTCTGAGTCAACTTAAAAAGAACAAAACCCTTTATGAAATGTCTGTAGCAATGTGTTGAAGCATAGAAAAATAAGAAAGATCAGGGAAAGATCTCAAGATAGGTGAATTCTTAATTCTCTGGAAATGTTTTATATATTTATATATCATTTGTACCTTTTGAGCATCATTATTCCCTTGCCTATTCCTGGATTCTGTGTGTCATGAGCTCCTATTTCTTATCTGTAACTGTGCACTCTTCAGTCTAGTCCACAGTGAAAGGCAGTACTAAAGTCATGCTACTGGGGAGAGAGGAAGCCTCAAGGAAACAAAGGACCTTTGTGTATTTCATTGGTACTTTGCTGTGGCCTGGTTGACTCACCCCTTCCCTGTGACCTCTCTGGGTTCTGGGTCTCTATTCTGAGCCTCCTCCTTTCTAACACTATGGATTTTTGTTTGTTTGCTAGTGATGGTCCTTCTGATGCCCTTCATCCAGTCCCATTGCACTTGCTACTTCTCTACTAGATGGCTGCTTATTTAACTTTAAGCCTTTAAGACCCCAGATGCTACATCTTTTTATAGCCAGATGCCATCTGCTTTCTTCACAACATTTGCTTGTACACCCATTTTATCTTCAGCAATTATGCCAGGAGGGTGAGCAACACAGAATTCCAGTTTGTTAGAACAAATTGTTCTTGCATTGAGGGAGGATCTGAGCAGAGGCCTGAAGTCTGTCCACCACCTCTGTGTACTGCCATACAAATCCATGGACATAAGCCAATACCTCTATTTTTTATGAATTAATGCATACCCATATGTATACACCTATGCTTATATCTATATCTATAGCTTTGCTTCCTAGAGCATTCCTGTTTCCTTTTTTACCTTCCTCCTGACCGACCTCTATGCTTGCCCTACTTACACCTCTTAGTAATTTCCCTCAATTAGATTGCTGTTGCTCCAATACTGCAGGATCTCTCAGTCCTCTGTGTTGCTGATTCCAATTCCCTAGTTGCCCCCTGCTATGGTGTTGTTTGCTCACTGCTTCCATCCCTTACCTCCTTCTCTTCCAAGTCTCATTGCTTCTTCCTCGGGATGCTTCCCATGCCTATCTTATATAAGTAAGCAAACCAACAAAAAGAAAACAAAAATCTTTTAAAAATAAAAGAGAAGAAAGAGTAAAAAATGATTCAGGGTCTGTACGCTGACCCTTATGACTATCTCCCCACAGCACTTGGGAGAATTCTGGGAGCTGCCTCTCTTAGCCTGATGTCTATATTGGGGACTCTTTAGGGACTTTGTGGCTGATCTGCTGTTTCCTTCTTGTTTTGCCCCACTCTGGGGGGTTGAAACTGAACTAACTCATTGTACTGTGTCTCCAGTATTGTTCTCTGTCAAAGTAGGCTCCAGTCAGGGGACAGCATGTCTTAAGCTGTTGTCAACCCTACAGTCCTCTCTGTGCCTTAGAAGCTTCATGCTTCTAAGTACTCCAGGCATGGTGTTTCAATATGGGATCTAGACAGTCCCTTTCTCTTTTTCCTTCTTGGTTTGTTTCCTGTGGGCATGTTATGTCAGTCACTCTCCCAACCTATAGGCTTAGTGTTGTTCTCTGTCACACATACTTCTAGGGAGGGGGTCAATCTGGCCCTGGTTGGACTCACCCTATACCATTTCTCCATGTAGGTTATATTGCCCACAAGATTTGGTGCACCACTGGCATCTGTATATACACTCCTAATTCTGTGGTGACATACCCAATACTCTCTCCCTGGGTGGGTTAGTGTCCTGCTGTGCCCCCTCATACCATTATCTTCCTCCTTTGTACCCTTTTTCCCTTCATCTTTCCCCCTTCTTTGTGTTGTAATGACATTTACTTCCTTGTGTTTGATCTGACCTCCTCCCTACTGACTGTATCTCAACCCACGTATGTTGAGATGTGTGGCTTTTCTTATATAACTATTGTGTTGATCATAATTGCCACAGGGCACTTATGTTGTACTTGTCTTTTTGTGATTGACTAAATTCACTTAGCATAATTTCCTCCAACTTTTCCCATGAAATGATGTGCTTCATGTGACTATCAGTGCTTTTTAGTGATGCATAGTACTCAATTGTATGTATATGCCAGAGTTTACTAATAATCTACACATCTAATGATAGGAATTTTGTATGTTTCCAATTTTTTGTGATTGTGAATTGTGTCATAATAAACATTTGCATGCAAACCACTGGTCATGTTTATTTCTTACCTCTTCTTTTTTGTATGCCCAATAGAGGGTATTAGCTCACCTTTTATCTGTCATATTATCATTTATTTATTTGTTTATTTACTTATTTGCCAGATGTGGTGAGAGCATAGTTTTATCTTTTGTTTCTAATCATCTGAGCATGATTTAAATACAGACTCTAGCAGTAACATAGCTACAAAATTAGAAACAGCATCTTTTACTTTTAAGAAATCTGCTAATAATACAGCACACACTGTCCAATCCAAAACCACATGAGAAAGGACATAGGTAACAAGGGGGATTAGAAAAATTAATGCAATTGTTTGACAATATCTTTCTTTGCTAAAATATCCTGAATGTCTCACTTTCTGTATAGCAGGAAGACAAATTATTCTACTTAGTACAATGAGTCAAGATATAATGTGGTTCAGATATACCTGTTTCAGAGATTGTTCTTTTTTGACTTATTGAAGTTCAACCACCAATCATAGGTAATTCATTACTTCTATACTACTATGCAATTTAGTCATTGTAACTTGACCTATAGAATTATGGGAACTTTAATATGAGTATTATACATAAGCCATCACCTTTGATCAACAGAGATTATAGTGACCAATATGCCAATGTTATAAAAAAGTATTTAGTAGAAACAATAATTACAAGAGAAATTGTTATAATGAAGCAGTAGAAGATAAAATTTAGTACCTATTATAAAAGGATATAAAATTATAAGTTAAATGAGCAATTAAATCAGTTATGTACATTTTCCCCTGTACCTGTTCAGTAGTGTAAGTTCCCTTTTTATCATTTTTAAAAGTTGCTATAGGTTTTGCAGATTAAATTTATGTAAAATATGGTCCATATAACTATGTCTACTTATTTTTAATGTAACACATCATTTTACTGGGGCTCATACAATGCTTATCACAATCATTGTGTCAGCAACTTCCTACCCCTGCTGCCATCATCATTCTCGAATATTTGCTTTCTACTTGAGCCCTTAACATCAGCTCCTCATCTTTTTCCCATCCCCCTGCTCCCCCTCCATCATGAACCCTTGATAATTTATAAATGATTATTATTTTGTTGTTTCTTACACTGCCCGCCATCTCCCTTCACCCACTCCTCTAGATATGAAGTTATATGTGGAACCTAACAATCAGCTCCTGCTTTCTGTACCACCCTCCCCCCACCCATCCCATAACACCACTCTCACTACTGGTCCTGAGGGGCTCATCTGTCCTGGGTTCCCCGTATTTCCAGTCACATCTGTACCAGTGTACATCTTCCAGTCTAGCTTTATTTGTGAGGTAGAATTGGAATCATGATAATTGGGGAGGGGAAGTATTTAAGAACTAGAAGAAACTTGTGTATTCCATAGTTAATATACAGCACCCAGACTGGCTCTTCTCCTCCCTGTGACCCTTCTATAAGAGGATGTCTAATTGCCCCCAAATGCCCACCCTGCACTGGCCCTCATTCATAGTGATGTGATTCTTGCTCCTTGATTCTTGACACCTGCTCCTTTTGACACCTCATGATCACACAGCTGCTGTGGTTCTTCCATGTGGACTTTGCTGCCTCTGCGCTAGCTCACCACTTGGCCTGTTTACCTTTAAGCCTTGGTAACACTGACCAGGGAAGAAGGTGTATACATAGTAGTGTGTCTCCTTTTTGTGTGAAGATGTCTGTTATATACCCCTCCAGCACCAAGAGAAGTGAAGGGCAGAATAAAACACATATCTCTTTTCTGTTGCTTTTTGTTTCATTTATTTATTTCCAGGAGTTTTATTGGCATTTATCACATATCATGCAATTCAATAGTACAATCACATTACAAATCATGTACAATAAATACCACGATAAATTTTAGAACACTTTCTTTACTCTTGTACTCATTTTTATTAGTTCTCAGTGGAAGAGACCTCAGGTAATAGAGTTAATGAAATACTTGTGGTGAAGAAAGACAGAAAAGACTCTTGAATTTTGTGTCTGAAACAAAATTCTAGGGAGCGCAGGTGCTGGGGTGCCAGATTGTACAAACTAGAGAGGAAAAGTGTAGACCACAGAGCACCAGCCAACAGTAGAAGGCCTGCTGGAAACCAACCTATGGTGCAAGGTGTTCCATTAACAAAATATATGATCCATTTTGACAGATCTGTTAGACTAGCTAAGAGAGAGTTGGTCTGGTTTTTCTGGGTATAAAACCTGGATACAAGTCAAAACATCAAGGATACACATTTGAGATCAGTATGATCATCTGCACATAGGGGCATATTGACAGACAATCAAAGAAAGGTCTCTGATAAAGAATGCTTAGCCTGGAATTTGTTTTGGTCTCTGTCTTTTGCTTTGTAGATTATTTTTACTGCACCTAATCTTTTATATAATGTTGTTATATGTTACGTATCAAATTTAAAAATTATGAGTAAAAGCAGCTATTCATGTATTCCCAAATTTTAGCATTATTAAAGAAAGGACACAGCTCGATTCTTTGCTGCATGCCAGAGCAAGCTGCAGTCCTCTGGCTTCTTATTCTGCATGCTCGAGTTTCCTCAGGCTTAGGTCTTTTACCACAGCACCCTTCTGCTCTAACATCCTATCTAACTCTGGATTTTGTCCTTCGCGTGTAGGCTTTCTTGGGAACAGTACAAGAAGTGAAGAGGGAGAGGGTGGATACTCTGAGTCTGCTCCTTATAACAGAAGGTAAAATTAAAACTTAGAAACAAACATGTGGTAGGTGAGAGTGTACTGACTAGCCAGTGTTGGTAAGAGAGTGACCTATTGTGAAAGAAGGAGGGGGGAAAAAAAGAAAGCTGCCACACTTCCCATAGCCTGTGGGGAAAAGCACAAAAACAAATGAGTGCAGTAAATTAAATAAATTATAGAGCTGACAAATTATTTAGATTAATTTACCACAAACATAATTTTTAATTAAACATGTAGATGTCAAAATATTTCCTTGCACTCTATACAGTTAAACAGTATTAATTAATTCTGTTACAAGTTAAGGAATCCTGCTGTCACACTCACCAGCTAATCTCTGAGAGGTGTTCCTGTGATGATTACAGCCTAAGAATACTATGACACAGTTCTGCTCACCCCTGTAGTTTTACTGTATAGTGATCAACACACTATCACACACACACACACACACACACACACACACACACCCCTCCAGGGGACAAACAAAAGAAACCATGGGGACATAGGTCACTGTAAAAAATGACCCTAGTTTTTATTGAAGTAGAAAGCTTTATTTTTCTCCCACAGAGGGACTGGTGATTTTGAACTGCTGACTTTATACACTTGCAAGACTCCTAAAAGTCTCATCTTTCTCCCAAAGAGTGACTGGTGAGTTCAAACTGGCTGCCTTGTGGTGAGCCATCCAACGCATGTCCACTACGCCACCAGGTCCCCCCCTCACCACCCCCCCCCCAACTCCCTCAGAGACCAGAAGTTTGAATTCAGAGTAGGAGCTGCCTCTCTGGCGGCTCTGGAAGACGCCCCTGCCTCGTTAGCTTTTGTTTCCTTTTTCCTTGGGGATCACAATGAATCTTGCCATCTATTTTAACACATTCTTTTTCTTCTGATTTTCCCTCTCTTTTTTATCTTAAAAAATTGCTCAAGAGATACCTTATGCTTATTCAGCCTCAGGGGCATAACACAGGCCACCCATTTCCAAGCAAGTTTATAATTTCAGACATAGATGTGGGTATTTGCAACACATATTTTGAGGGATACATCAATAATAGCAGATGAGGGCAGAGCAAAAAAATCTACTCACCAAAGTGAGCCAAAGAAAATCCTATGCGTTACAATATAATGCTAACCAATGCAGTGCTGGAAGATGAACCCCTTTAAAGGAAAGGAAATGATGCAATCAAACTTAGTGCTTAGAAAAATGGGATAATATTGAAGCATTTGCTTCTGTCATACAGGGCTTCTACATGAATTAAAGTCTTTAGCCTGACATCAATTAATAATAATTGTAGAATCAATTACAAGTGGCAAATAATAAATATGACATTAGTAGTCATTAGCTATCTTATGTGATAGGGTTTTAAATGAAAAATAGAATTAAAAATTAAAGTAAATTTTATGTCTTGTGAAAATAAAAATAGATAATGAAATAGTAATGCAATTACTTTAATGATATTCAAATGTATGACATTATTGTATGTGATGGTGGCATAAAGATACAAATACCCACATTTTAGAAAGCAGGTGAATAACTAAGTAATTACTTAACACTCGCAAAGCATTCTAACTTTGATAAAAATTGGCACCAAGGCCGATATTTCAAACTATGTTTCAGAGACTTGAAGAAGAGTAATGGTGCTTCCTAATAACAGAGCAATCATAGTTTTTTTAATGTATGCATGTTTTCTATTGGACAATGACTACCATGATTCTAGTCTGTCTATCTGATAAATGTGTTAACATATGGAACATTATAAAGTTACATAACATGAATTTGTATATTGCCTTACAAGTTTTAAAAACAGATTTTTGAATGTCATGCAATGTCTGTGAGGACACGGCGTGGTGGCAGGCTTGGACCTTCAATATCTGCATAAAGATTTCCTCATTCCCTTCCCTTTGATTAGGTCTTTCTGAGTTAGATGCACTGTCCAAGACTAAAGTTACTATTGTATTTTCAAACTCTCATTTTTTTATTCAAATCTCATACATATTAGAATTAAAGAGGAGTACAAAGTAAGAGATTTTTCACTATCCTTTCCTAATTTTTCTCCCTGCCCTCTAAACACTATGTATATTTCTTTTGCAATGCAATATATCTGAGGATGGGGTAAAAAGTTCCTCCTACATTTTCTGGAAGAAAATGCTACCCTAAGTAAAGAAAAAATATCTGTAAAACATGATTGTTGCAGTCTCAATATCCTCTGTATATTTGTGCTTAAATTGTCCTGATATCACCATCATGAAGAAAATAATATTTTTAAAATATTATGCTATTGCTTTTAAAAATTGGTAAAATACATTCACAAAAGAACTTCATTTACAATGATTTAGTAAATATTTAATATTTGCAACATTGTTTATAGAGTGGATTTCAATGCAACTTGATTAACTACTTTATTGCCTTTTGCATATGACAGAAAACTCTTACATTCGTTAGAATGAATGTAGAATTTTAATAGTGATTATATTTTACTCCATTATGCACCCTTACAGAGTAGTCATATACAAGAAGACCTCAAAATCTATAGAAACATGAAATTCAACGATGATGGAATTTTTCTATCAACTTTTGAAACTCCCTCATATTGCTACTTTTTGAAGGGATGCTTTGCATGAGGGCATACCCCCCCCAAAAAATTGAGTTGAGCAACTCCAGTCACACATACTGTGTTAGTAGTTAAATTAAGGGAAATATCAACTCCAGCATTTGTGATCCCCTAAGAGCTTCACAGGAAATTTTATAGAGTTATACTTCGGTAATTAGGCCTTGTGATTACATATGTATTTGTAGACATTCTTACTTCTTGGTTTGTGCTATTGTAACTTTAGTGTTTCAGACACTAATGTTTGCTCTCTTGTCAGAAACATGTATGCTGTTTATTGCTTTGAAAAATGGTTTTCTTCATATTCAAATTGTAAGAAACCTGAATATAAGAAACCAACGTGGGCTGAGCCCCGGTGGTGTAGTGGTTGTGCGCAGGGCTGTGGCCCACTGGTTCAATTCCAGCTCCACAGGAGTAAAGACTGGGCCTCCTACTTCCACCACCAGAGGGCAGTGATGTCCAAAAAACCAAAAGAAAAAGAAACCAATGTAAGAACACAAACAAGCAAAAGACTGATAGGAAAAAGCACAAACTACTTGGCTACAAAATCAGGGATGTGCTATTTCAGTTTTATATTTATAACAAGTAATAAAATTTTTAACTTAGAAAAATATTTAACTTAGGCTTTAAAATTGTTTCTAACAACTTTTTTTCTTAAATAACTAATTAACATTATAAAAGTGTATTCAATTCACTCATTGCCTTCGAATAGATTCTGACCTATGGAAGTCCAATAGGACAAAATAGAACTGATCCTGGGGAGTTCTGAGATTATAATTCTTTGGGGGCACAGAAAACCTGGTCTTTCTTCCTTGGTCTTGGAGAGCATGTTGGTTTTGAATGGTTGGGTTTGTGATTAGCAGCGCACTGTACAACTCACTATGGCAGCAGTTCCCTTCATAAAGGTACATAGACTAAGTCAATTCTAAAGATTTGATGATAAGAAACAAGCACAAGCACATACATTTAAAAATAGGACAATGCCCAGGAGTAGATTGTAGCACATGATGCTGTAGCCCCCGAGATATTTTTTTTGTGTCCCTCGATGCTCTGAAATGAAATGAATATACAAAAAAAATGTGATGAAGAAAATAGTGCTTAGGGAAGATGGAGGCAATACTGTACACACAATATTCCTTTGTTAACCCTTGAACTACTGAAGACAAGTATACATGTGGCCCAGGACCTTTCCTGCGGCCCTGTGGACATGCATAAATGTGCTGACCCAGTTCCAGCCACATTTGGAAGCAATATGTCTGTCACTCTCAGTATCACGTAATGTAAACAGATCCCAATAGGGGAAAGGTTAAAAAGAACACTCTGGATTGTGCTGCCGTGGATCATACCTAACGGCTGCATTAGTGAGCATTTTTAGAGGGAAGCCATAACGATTGTGCATCATGTTTGTCAGCTGTCCAACAGTTTGTTTTTAATTAGCTACTATATTTTCCACTCAAAACATAAGAGGTAAGTGAAATCCAGTAGGAGAAAAGCTCTGGCAAGTTTCAGGTAAAAAACAATAATTTTAGTTTTATAAATATGTAAAATAAACTAAATGATTAAATTAAAGCAATCATGATAGTTTTAATTATCCTAT
>PVJH01044821.1:0-12767 GCA_004026705.1 Nesogale talazaci | reverse complement strand
GGAAAACAAAGAAGAAGAAACATGATTTATCGACCAATAGACAAAACTTTTATGACTCGGAAGAGGCAATGCATAGGCCCAAGAATAAGAAGCTGGGAAGGATGAGCGAGTGATGTGAAAAAAGAAAGGCTTGACAGGATATTGCTTATTTTATTTCTCAAGATGAGCTATGCAATGTGCATAATGTTCCTTTAAAAACTGAGACAAAACTCAAAAATACTACTCCACGTTTCTTATCCCTCCAATCTCAATGTAGCCTGCTATAGCTGACACCTTTCCAGAAAACCCTCAAATCTTAGTGGTTTGAGGAATAAAATAAAATTGGAATGGACTCAGAGTCTTTAAAAACAAAAGAATTTATTTTAAACAAACAGACACATAAATCATAGACTAGCTAAAGCAAATTGAAAATACGAGGAAGTAAAACAGCTGAATAGAATATTTTGAAGACTAGCTCAAGAAGACAAAGCAAAATACTATAATGAAATGTGCAGAGATCTAGAATTAGAACACCACAAGTGAAGAACATGCTCAGCATATCTGAAACTGAAAGAACTCAAGAAAAAAACTCAAGGATCAAGTTGAAATCTTGAAAAATTCTATGGGAAAAACATTGAATGATGTAGGAAACATCAAAAGAAGATGAAAAGAATATACAATGTCACTGTACCCCAAAGAACTAGTCAACATTAACCCATTTCAGGGGGTAGAATGCAAGCATGAGTCAATGCTGCTGAGGAAGTTCCATTGAACTGAAAGCATTACTCAAAAGGAATACCCCAGGGATTTATGGAATACCAGTTGAAGTATTTCAATAAGTCAAGGAAGACATGGAAGCATTCACTCATCTATACCAGGAAATTTTGAAGACAGCTAGTTGACTGGAAAAAACTATCTGCATTTGTACCCAATCCAAAGAAAGGGAATCCAACAGAATACACTAACTATGGACCAATGTAATGGTATCACATGCAAGCAAAATTCTGCTGGAGATCATTCAATGACAGTTGCAGCAGTAGAATACCACGGAGCTGCCAGAGGTTCAGACCAGATTCAGAAGAGGACCTGCAATGAGGAATATCATTGTTAATGTCAAATGAACCTATAGGACAGAGGAGAACTGTTCTTTTGGATTTCTGAGGCAGGGAATCTTTCAGAGTGTAGAAAGCTTGCCCTTTCTTTTGAGGAGTGACTAGTGTTTTAAACAACTGACCTTTCAGTTATCAGTCCAACTAATAACTTACTATGCCACTGTGGCTCCATTCACATCTTTAGTCATCATTTATGATATTGAGAAAAGGTATTTGAAATGAAGATGGTATTATATGACTAAAAATTTTGTTTCCATCACTAAGGTTATATTTTACAATTATTGACCATTTTTCTTTGCTTTAGACTTTGCCTTTAAATCACTAATAATTAAGGATGTACCTTGATTATACATTTGATTGTTTTCAGACTGAAAAATTATTCAATTTTTTCTTATTTGGATTTAGTGCTTGGTACATAAATTACAGTAAAAGTTGTATCAAAGATTTTTCTTGTAAATATATATTATCCAATTTATTATTACACTTCAAGGCAGATCTTCATGTGTCTGAGTGCACGACCTGAAAGCATGAGTTAACCTTCATCTTGATGCTTATTCCTAAGGCTGGGAAGTCATACAGCCTGTGTCCTTTTGTAATTGATTAACTTCAGTCAGCATAATGCTCCCAAGCCTCTCTATGTCATGAGGTGTTTCATCACTTTTTTTAGGGATGCATAGTATTCCAGTGTGTTTTTATACCTAAGTATTTTTATATCCATTTGTCTACTGATGGGAATTTGGACCTTTCCCAATTTCTTGCCATTGTGAACTGTGCTGCGATGAATATGGGAGAGCATATATCTGTTTGTGGTCTACCAGCAATGGTTTTGCTGGGTTATATGGTGTTTCTGTTCCCAGTTATTTTGGGAATCAACATATTGCTTTCCACAGTGGTTGTATTTGCTAGGCCACAAGAGGTCTATGAGAGTTCCAATATCTCCACACCCTCCCCAGTATTTATTGTTCTTTGCTTTGTCAAACTAAGCTCAGATTGTGAGAGTAAGATGTTATGTCATCATTGTCTTGATTTGATTTCCCAGCTGGCTAGTGAACAAGAGCGTGATTGTTAGTCATTTGTGTGTTGTCCTTTGTGAAATGTCTATTCAGGTCCTCTTCTCAAATTTTAAGAGACTTGTTTTTTTTCCTTGTTATGGTGTTACAGAAATCTGTAGATTTTATTAATTGGGCCTTTGTACCTATGTCATTGCTAAATATCTTTTCCGAATCTATGGACTTTCATTTTATTCTTTCTTAAAAATAATTTCATTATGGGCTTTTACAGCTCTTATAACAACCCACACATCAATTGTATAGATCATATTTGTGCATATGTTGCCATCATAATTTTCAAAGCACTTTCTCTTTACTTGAGCCCTTGGTACCACCTCCTCTTTTTTTCCCTCCCTCTCCATTCTCCCACCTTGTGAACCCTTGATAATAACAAATTATTATTATTTTCTTATCTTACATCATGCTCCATCTCCCTTCATCCATGTTCCTGTTGTTCTTCACCCCAGGGATGTTATATGTTGATTGCTGCCCTAAGTTCCACCTTTCTTCCCCTTTTCCTCTTATGCTCCTCCTACCCTCATGGTATTGCTACTCCCAGTATTGTTGCTGAGTGATTTATCTGTCCTAGGTTCCATATACCAAAAGCTCTTATTTGTAAAGCTCCAGTGTGTCTGGGTTTGTAAGGTAGAACTGGGGTCCATGATAATAAGGTGGAAGGAAGATGAAAGACATGGAGGAATGTTGTATGTTTGGTCAGTTCTATACTACACGCTGGCTGCCTTGTCCCTTCCTTCTGATCCTTTTCTGATGGATGTGAAATTGTCTACAAACAAGCTTTGGGTTTTGTGTTAGTCAGGGGAAACTAGAGGAGCAAATTCCATAGGCACACATAAAGATATAAGGAAAAGGCTTATATACAAGAGGAACAGAACATTGAGGAAGCATCCCAACCCAGTCCAGTTCAAAGTCATAAGTCCGATATTAGCCCATATGCCCGATACCAGTCTACAATGTCTCCTTCCAACTCATGAAGTCACATGTCAGTGGGTGCAGAATCCTGGTGCTGGCAGGGGTCTCCCCATGGCTTCTCGCTTCCAGGGCTCAGGGTCCATCAACAGCATCCAGTGGTGGCAGAAGTAACTTTTCACAAGCAGGGGTCTCCACGTGACCTCTCCAGTTTGAGAGGTCTGGTTCCATCAGGGCCAAGCCGTGTGGCTTCTCCGGCTCCTCAGTTGCTGCCATCTTGTCTTGTACGTGATTCATCGTCTCTGACACTAACTCCCAACAACAAGATAGCGTCTCATCTTCACAAGGGAAATATCGTGACATTTCCCAAATGTATCAGGAGAAACCCATGCCCTCACAGAGGCCTCATTGGCTACTCAATGGTTTCTCCAGATTAACAGGCTAGACTCCACCGCTACATTTCAATCATAAAATTAACATAAACACATAACTGCCACAGATCTCCATTCTAACCCTCTTCATTCACATCTCTAAGATTGTTTATTTGAGGCTTTCTAATGCCTGATACCTGATCCTGTTGACACCTTGTGATTATACAGACTGGTAGGCTTCTTAAAATGGACTTTGTTGCTTCCCTGATACATGACTACTTATTTAACTTAAAGTCTTTTAAATCACAGACACTATATCTTTTGATAGCCAGACACCAGCAGCTTTCTTCACCACCTTTGCTTAGGTACCCATCTTGTCTTCAGTGATCTTTAGGAAAGGTGGGCATCACAGAATGTATTAGAACAAAGTGTTCTTGCATTGAGGGAGAGATTGAGTATTGGTCATTCAGATTTCTGCCCTTGTGAAACTTCTGTTTAGGTCTTTTGCCCACTTTCTCAATGGGCTATTTGGGTTTTTTCCTTATTGTAAGCTAGTAGAGTATTGTAGATTTTAGTAATAAGGCTTTTATCTTATTTGTCATTCCAAAAGATGTTTTCCCAGTCTGTGGGAGATGCACACATGCATTTTATCTTCAGTGTACCCAATTTGTCAATTTATGCTTCTTCTGTGTTTGTGTTCTTCACTATTTGCAACAGCCTATGCATCCCTGTGCCAATGTTCTTAGGTTTGTCCCAATTCCCCCATTGATGACCCTAATATTTGGTAGTTTTACCTCAAGGTCTGTGATCACCTACCATTTGTTCTTTTGTAAGGGTCTTTTTTTAATTTTTTCTGCACAGAAGTGTTTTTTTACCAGCACCATTTGTTGAAGAAAACATCCACTTCCTATGCAATATTTTTGGGGCCCTTACTGAAGATCAGTTGTCTCCATGCTGATGATTTCGTTTCTGGGTTTTCAGGGTTTTTTTTGTCACTATAATGACAGAGTTTCTCTGTCATTAGAACAGTATCATGCTGTTTTGTCCACTGTGGCTGTATATTAGATGCTAAAGTTCATTACAGCAAGCCCTCTGACCTTGTCTTTCTTCTTAAGGAGTTTTCTCCTAATTCTGGGCTTCTTCTCTCTATGTATGAAGTTGATAGTCACTTTTCCTTATTATTTCAAGAAAGATGTTGGTATTTGTATCAGAAAAGCATTAAATTTATATAGGGTTATGGCTAGGGTTGACATATTTACTATATTAAGTCTTCTGACCCATGAACATGGTATATTGTTCCATTTGTGGAGGTCACTTTTCTTTCAATACTGTCCTGTAGTTTTCTTCATACAAATTTTATTGTTGTTGCTTTTGGTTAGGTTTATATCTTGATATGCCAATTTGTGCTTGGATATTTTGAAGAGTACTATCTTTTTTATCTTCTTATCCTGGCCTTATATGTTTTATATAATAATCTTATAGACCTTTGCTACTTGATTACGTATCCTGTCACTAAGTCATATTCCTCTATCATTTACAGCACTCTTCTTGTGGAGTCTTTGGGGTTTCCCATATAAAAATAATATCATTTGTGAATTATGATAGTTTCATCTCTTCTTTCCCCAGACAAATATTTTGATATCTTTCCTTTGCCTTATGTTGTTACCTAGGACCTCTAGTACCATGTCAAATGAAAGTGGGGGCAAAAGGTGTCCTTTTCCAGTCCCCTTTTTCAGTGGCATTGTTTTTATCTATTCTCTGTTGACTACCATTATGGCTGTTGTTTTTCCATATATAACCAGCAGTAGTACATTGAGGGATTTTCTTTCATTCCTATCTTTTTCAGTGTCTTAAACAGGAATGAGTGCTGGATATTGAAAGGTTTACTGGGTCTATCAATATGAGGTGGTTCTTGTCCATTTAGTTCAATGTGGCAAATAATGCTGATGAACTTGCCAATGTTGAACCATCCCTTCATCCTTGAAAAGAATCTCATTTGTTCACGGTGTATTACTAGCTTTATATACTTTTGTTTTCTATTTGGCCCAGCATTTTAAGGATTTGTGCATCGGTGTTCATTAGAGATATCAGTCTATAGTTCTCGATTCTTGTAGGATCCTTGTCCACTTTAGGTATCACTGTCTTACCATCTTTAAAGAAAGTGTTTTGGAGTTTGCCTTCTTTTTCTATGCTTTGAAAGAGTTTGTATAGAATTGATGTCAGTTCTTCCTTGAATGCTTTGTAGAATTTTCCTGTGAAGCCATCTGACCCAGGGTAATTTTTAGTTTGTATTCCCTTGATAACCTATTCCTATTTCTTCTATTGCTATGGGTCTGGTGAGGCTCTTGACATCCACCTTGCATAGTCTAGAAAAAGATTGTTTTTCCAAGTATTTGTCCATTTCTTACAAGTCATTACATTTTTTGGAGTACAGACCTTCATAGTATTGAGCAATTAGCTTTTAAATGTCATTAAGATCTATTGCAATTTCCCCCGTTCCATTCCTCATTGTGACTATTTGTTTCTTCTTTGGTTAGGTTTGTCAATGGTCTATCATTTCTGTAATTCTTTCAAAGAACAAGATTTTTGTTGTTTTAATTTTTCCAGTGATTTCTTGTTTCCTCATTTATTTATTCTGCCCAGATTTTGACTATTCCTTTTCTTTTGCTATTTTTTGGGATTTTCCTGTTATCTCTGCTCTAATTGCTGGAGGTTTTGTGCCAACATATCGTTCAGAAGTTTCTCTTCATTTTCATGTATGCATTTATCACTGTCAAACATTTTGTGATAACTGCTATTACAGTGTCACAAGGGTTTTGATAAGTCCCTTTCTCATTCACGTTGGTTTCCTAAAAGTTTCTTAATTTCATCTCTAATCTGGGTAGTGTCCACTCATTGTACAGCAGAGATTTACTAACACTTCAATTTTTTGCTCTCATTTAAAAAAAATCATCCTTTTGTTGATTTCCAGCCTTGTGAAGTGGTTGTCTGAGAGACAAGTCTGAGAAACTGCTATGTGCTTGAATTTACACTGTCTTGATTTGTGCCCCAGAATGTGGTTTATTTACGAGTATGTCCACATGAGGTTGAACAGAATGTCATTTTTTTTTGTATTTGGGTAGAAAACTCTGAAAATGTCTATCAGGTCAAGTTAACCAGTTGTAGAGTTTAGTTCTAGAGCTGTCTTGCTGAGTTTCCTTCCCTGTGATCTATATTTCTTCAAGATTGGTGATTGTTGAGCCTGTGGTTTCTTTTTTCATCTTCTGGAGCATTTGATTGATAATTTTTGCATGTTTCTTGTTGGGCATGTATATATTTATTATGCTCACTTTTTCTTGGTCTTCTGTTCCCTTGAGCATTATATCATGCCCCTCCTTATTTCATGTTATGGCTTACACCTTGAAATCAATTTTGTCAGAAATTAATATTGTGATCCCTGGTTTTTAAATTGGCATTTTTTGCCAACCCCTTATTCTCAGCCCATTTTTGTCTATAATCTTAAGGTGTGTCTCTTTTAGGCATAAAATCAATGAGTTGTGTCTTCTAAGCCAGTCTGCTAGTCTCTGTCATTTAAGAGGTGAGTTTGGTGCATTGTCATTCAGAATTTTTACATCCTTTATTGGCTCTGTCATGTCATCTCATATTTTTTGTGTTGGGTTGCTTCCTACCTCTCTTTATCTTTGCTATTGTTTTATCTATTTATTTTTGTATTGCTGTCCTCATATCCTGTATGACTCCAGGCAGCATTCTGAAGATTTCTTTCTGTGATAGATTAAGTTCTGCTTCTCCTATGCACATTGCTAAGTCTAGGACTTCCTCCAACATTCTGTTTTATTTCTTCTGCTTTTTCATTAAGGTTGTTGTGGCTGGTTGCTATTTGCAGGCATTTTGGAGTAGCGTGGCACCATTTCCCAAAGAGCCCTGGGATCTCTCTTAAAGAGGCTTGGATGAATGTTTCTGCAGGCTAGCTCCAGTCAATTGCACTTGAGGGTTGAGAGTTGGAGCTACTATTTTACTCCACTGAGGTTTCCCTCTCATCTTTGCCTATCAGGATTCCTTTGTTTGAAAGGCAGATTGTATGACCGTCTCAGCCTTCAGGCGCTGCCATCAGACTCTGTAGCATGATCCAGCTGCAGGGTAAACTTTACACTGTAAAGTGTTGTGTTTAGACACTTCAGGTTCCTTAGGAGTCACTTTGCAGCTGTGAAAGCAGTGTACAGATAACTGATGGATTCCAACTTCAGTGGCAGGCCACTGTGGGGTGAATGCAGGTCTACATGTGTGGGTGTAAAGTTTTGGGAGTGAGGAGGCAGCAGGCATTGAGGGGAAATATCCATCCACAGTTAGAGGCACCACAGTTGAGTGACAGAGAGGTCCAGCTATAACTGCTAGCTCTGCACGTGGATGGTAAAAGAGTACTGGGACCAGCAAGGGGGACCACCTGCTTGTGATGGGAGCGCTCTGTGTGTAGTAGTGAGAGGCACTCTTTGGCAGGTGGAAGAGTACCAGGTAGACCATCTACCAGAGGCAGATGCTAGCGGGTAATGGTAGGATCCTGGGTGCAGTAGGGAAAAACCATGAGCACATGGCAGCAGTTTGGGGGTCAAACTGAAGCTGCAAGATTCACAGCTGAGCAGCTGGCAAGCCTGGGCCATAGAATCTGTGCATGGGTCGTCAACAAGGTGGGGGTTGAGGGGGTTGGTAGGTGTAGTGGGATCTGCAATAGGCGCAGGAGGTATAGCAGATCAAGGTAGGTTCCTGGTTCAGGGAAGAGCTCTGTGCTGTCAGCGATTAAGCAACAATCTCTGATTCCCCACTTGGCCTCCCAATCACCCTACTCCCCAATCACCATGGAGATCCCAGCCTGGGCTGAATACCTGGTCACCATCTTATCGGAAGTCCCCCATTTTACCCTATTGATCAAATATTTTGAGGTGCGCTGTTGATTTTTTGCTTTTGATTGGTCCTATCTATTTTGCCTTTCATAGTATGTGTTTCCAGACTAGTACCCGTGATCCGTACAACATCCTTTTTACATGTATATCTTGAAAACTGTTTTGATAGAGAAGTCCTCACTTCATCTGACTTCAGATTTTCAAGAGTAATCAAGAGGAAGATGCTCATATAGTGACAGCCATGCACAAATGTGATGAGGTACCTCCCCAGACCAGCAGATGTTCCTACCAGTGTTAAATAGTACTGATGGAAAAATCGAATCAAGTGGTGGGAAGAGAGCATAGACATATTGGAGAAGACAAATGAATTTCTGTTGGTAGAAAACAAGGAGGACCAATCTCCTGGTGGGGAAAAATGACTAACAATTCTTTTATGGCCACCAAGGGGAAAGTATGCCTGGTACTAGGTTCCCAATCTATTATCCAAGGATTCTAAATATAACCCAATTCATAAGGAGAAAATGATACCAGAACTTAAATTGTGAAATTCTGCTTGGCAGAAGGCAGATGACAGTGGTAGACCAAAATACACTTATGGGATCTACATATGAACAAAACCACAGAAGAGTCCCCTCTAACCATAAGTAAGACCTATGAATAACCCGGTTATCAGTCAGAGAGAACTGGAGAGACAAATATTGTAGAATATAATTATAAATTTCACTTGAATGTTTGAAGCTTTGTCATTTGATCTTCCTTCTAATACACTTTGAGCTCAATCTGAGTTTTAATATGCTGTCAGTGTTTGTTTTTAAAATAGTTTTCTCTGTGTTCTATTTTGTTATTGCTGATAATATTCTTGACTCTCTGCTATGCATCACTAACTTTTGGTATATGAAACCCAGGTTGGATGGATCTATAGAGACAATAATTAACAGGGTAGGGCATGGAGAGTGGGCAGAGAATAGCAAAGGGTTAAGGAGTACAAGATTTCAAGAAGTAAAAGAAGAAAAAATATTTTCAAATGATTGTGGTAATGATCACACAATAGTGCTTGATATAACCCAGCTACAGAATGGTATGATGTGTGGATTATGTCCTAAAAAAATGATGTGTGTAGGGGGCGGGGGAGGAAATAATAGATCTTCAAATATCTCCACCATTCCCTTTGCTTTTTGGATGATGAATACAATTCCATTCATCCTCAGTTAGCCATTCCTGGCAGAGAAAGGCTAATGATTGTCTGCCTCAGCTATTAACCATCAGTCCACTTCATCTCAGTAGTGCCTAAAATTTTTAATTATTGTTTTCATCTTTGATGCTTTTGATTCAAACTTGTTCACACTAAAATTTGTTCATTCACAATTCTGGTTATTTATGGATGCTCTTCTTCAGCTTTTCTTCATATTGAGTCATACCCTATCAACATATGTATGCCCTAAAAACTTTCCTCCATCCATGTCTTTAAGGTCTATGTTACTTTGAGGCACAGTCTCTTCCTCAGTTATACAGAATTCCTTCCAACCTGGGGGGCTCATTTTCAGGATCTATATCAGACAGTTTTCTGCCATTATCAAAAAGGTAGCTAACTCATTAGAAATGGTCCACTTATTTATTCATTCTATCCTGTGCTATTCTATAAGCTCTGCTTAAATTTGTCCACCATGGATGACCCTGCTGATATTTTAAAAAACCCACAGAATAGCCTTCGTTATCACAGCAACACAAGCCACTACACTAGCATAAAGTGACACAGGAGTGATAGTTCTAATATTGTAAAAAAGCATACCAAATCCATTATCATCATTCTTATTCTGACTTATACGTCAGGTACAGATGAGTCAATTCAGAATTATAGTGACCCTATGTGCAAATTTGAGACTATTGCTGCAGCTATTGTGTCAATACATCTCATCTCATCTCATCTCACCTTCTTTTTCTTTGATTCTTTACTTTACTGAATATAATGCACTTGCTTAGGAAATTATCTTTCCGGATTACATATGCAAAATACTTAAGACCAAGTTCTGCCATCCTCTTTTCTAGGGAGAATTCTGAAGATACTTCTAAGATAGAGTCATTTGTTCTTTTGACCGTCAATGGCACTTTTAATATTCCTCACCAGTGCCATGAACTAAATGCATAAATGTCTTTGGTTTTCTATATACTAACATCCAACTTTCACGTGGATGACAGTTGATTGAAAAATCAAGACTTGATTCAGGCATATCTTGGGCCTCAAAGTGACACCCTTGCTCTTCAACACTTTGAAAAGGTCATTGTGCAGCAGATTTACCCAATGCAATATGTTGTTTGATTTCTTGACTGCTGCTTCCATGAACATTGTGGATTCAAGCACAATGAAATCTTTATTAACCTCATTTCTTTTCTCTTTTTGTCACAATGTTATCTATTGGTCCACTTGTGAGAGTTAGCATTGCGTTGTTATCCATATTGAAAGTTCTAATCCTTGACCATCATCAACAAGTTCTTCAGGTCTTATGTTCAGGAAGGTGGGTTGTGTCTGTTGTATATAGAAAGTTGTTAATGATCCTAATACAGAATTCTTTCTCAAATAGTCTAATTTCTCAGATTACTTCTCAGCATACAAATTGAATGAGTATAGTAAAAGGATAAAGCCTTTAGGCACATCTTTGGTGGTATAATGGTTTTTCATGGGACTATGAACAACATGGTGAGCAGTTCGAAACCCACAGTAATCTCAATGGAGAAAGACTGGGCTTTCTATTGCTGTCACTATTTATTGTCTTGGAAACACACAGAGAATCATTTAAAGTCAATATTGAATCCATAGCATCCAGTTTGGTATTTTGGTTTATCTTGATTTAAACCATTCAATATTCCTTTGGTTTGTTTGAATTACTGCCTCTTGATCAATCAAGGTTTTTCAGGAGCACAATGAAGTATCCTAGTATTCCCATTTCTCTCAGAGCTATGAACTGTTTTACATAGTTCACACAGTCAAATTATACTAGGTAATATAATACAAAGAAACATCTCTCTGGTATTTTCTGCTTTCAGATGAGGTTCATCTGATATCAGTAATGATATTCCTTATGCCATGTCCTCCTTTAAATTTGTCTTGAACTATAAACGCCCTAGTTTGGATATATAGTTGCAACTGTTATAGAGTGATATCGATCAAAATTTTACTTGCATGAAATAGCAATGATATTGTTTGATAATTTCCAAATTCTAGTGGGTCACTTTTAATTGAAATGGGTACAACTATGTATCTCTTCCAGTTAGTTAACCATATATCTCTTGCTCCCAAATTTCTTGGAAGTTTGTGAAACTGTGATGGCATCAGTGTTTCTGTAATGCTGGAAGCTATTGACACTGGTATTTCAAATATTCTCAGGGACACCTAATGTGAACAGATGATACCAAAGCTTGCATTCTAGGAAAAGGGTATATGTTATCAACATTTGAGGATTAGTCCTGAATGCATTAGGAATAACAGCAGAACACTCCAACTCATATCAACCCTAAATAGGATTTTCTGAGATTGTAAATCTTTACTGAAGCATACATCTTATTCTTTTCTCACAGAGTAGTCTATGGTCTTGAGCAACTGAACTTGCGGTTAACAGTTTATTGCTTATCCTCCAGTGCCACCAAATCTCCTCAGTTCCCCTGAAATTTACTGCATTAACTTTACACAGTAATAATTCATTTGAGATTTATTTTAGCTGTGTCTTTACCCACAATAAAAAATGCCTCTGCCAAAAAACTGAGCTGATTGTTGGGTTCAGTCAATTGATGTTCTTCTGTTAGGTAAAATCTAAAATATATATATATATATTAATATTATACTAGGTTTATAATTTCTGCATTATTCTAGCCCAATTTTTGTGGGTACAGCATAAATGGGAGCAAAGCTTTTGTTGTTGTTGTTGTTTTACCTAATCATTGGTCTACATACCAAGAGAATGAAAATGAAAAGAGAGAGCTACTTACTCAAAAGAAACTTACCTATATCATTATGAAAAGCTGGTGTGATGTTGCACAATGGAGACAGAGAACAATATGTATACATTTAAGTTAATCTCAGTTTGCCTTGGTTGATAGCATAGTTCCCATGACTCTTGGTAAACACCTTGGAATTTATGACCTAAAGGCATATATGTTGAAATCATGGGTCTCTGAGCTCTCTCAGAACAAGATATACCAATCTGTCTGGATTGTTTAATAATGTTGTTAACTACCATCAAATTGGACTCGATGCATAAAGACCCAGGAACCCAAAATCAGACCATTGTGATTCATAGGATTTTCATTGGCTGATTTTTAGAAGTAGGTCACCAGCCTATTGTTCCTAGCCAATCTTAGTCTGGAAGCTATGTTGAAATCAGTTTAGCATCACAGTAGTGTGCAAACATCCACTGATAGGTAATGGTGCTGCATGAGGAG
>PVJH01044820.1:0-12747 GCA_004026705.1 Nesogale talazaci | reverse complement strand
CAACCTCTCCTTGTGAGAAAGAGGAGGTGGTTTGCTCCTAAAAGGATTTAGTAAACCTCAGGAACCCTACAGATAAGGGGGTGCAATGAGGCTAGACCCCTCCCTGGCCATGGGCGTGAATGGCTTCGCTTTTTTCTCCTCTATGAAATGAAGGGCTGAGTCTAGGTGGGTGGTTCTCAAAGTGTGGTCCCTGGACCACCTGCACGCCCTGGGACGTGTTGGAGATGCAGACATTCCGAAGGAGGTGGGGGGTGGTGGTCTGTGTTAAGCACCCGCCCTGGGGGCCTGACCCACACCCTGCTCGGCGTTTGAGAAGCTCTGCTTTGGATTAAGGTTTCCACGTGGGCTTGGAAGGAGGCTGGTCTGCAGCTGCTTGAGAGCTAAAGACACTTAAGAGAAAAGCAAAGCAGACATTCCCGGAGAAGATTCTAGATACACACTCCGGCTTCGACAAGTTCCACAATAAAGAGCCCAGCTTGGCTCCGGGTATCCCTGGCAAGGGCTTCTCAAACTTCTCGGGGACTACAGGACCCTTGTCGATATCACAGCCACTAACATCTGCCGTTGCAGAGAAACGGTGCACGGGAGAGCCGGCTACGGCTCACTTTCTGTCGGCTGAGCGGACACTGGTATGGAGCCCACGCCTCTTGCTCTGAGCGAATTCGAGCCGAAAGACCATCAAACCGACTGCTTCCTCGATGTCTACGCGACCCCTCTTTGAGCCAAGAGTTCCAAGACCGTGACTTCAACAACTCTTCTGTCGGAACGACAGGCTCGTTATCATCTCATTGTTAAGGTATGACCTTCCTCGGTCAGGTTTCTGCCCTCATACCCAAGAGTTAGTCCTGGTTTCAACACTGGGCCAAAAGTCACACTTGCATGACCAGTGGAACTTACAGGACCCATCTACACACCACCGCCCATTCTGGGGTTTGGTGGGAAGCTCCTATCCCGCTTTTAGTGCCTGCAGCGATCTGGTGAGGTCCCCGGCCCATTACCATTATCAGTACCAGAGACCTCATCGTGACATGTGTCCCACGAAGGGCATCAAAGATCCACAGGCCCTCGGGAGAAAAAATAGTGGTTTCTCATGTTAATCAAAAGACCTTCCTTTACTGAAAGCACACGGTTTCTAAAGAAAAAAAAAACCACACGGTTCTGCATGGACAGCATTCCTGTCTTGACAGGGATCTAGCCCAAGGTAAAGGTGATTCCATGAGCAGTGTGTCCCACCCTGCAGCAGGGCTGCTCACAGGCTGAGAAGGGCTCAGACAGAAGCATGCCCTGAGCCAGACCAGGAACGCCAGAGCCACCAAACCTCCAGAGGAATGGCCTTCAAGACAGCTCTTGGAAACAGCGGGCCTCCCCATGTCTAGCAGAGCGCTTGCCAGAAGTACCTGGACCTGCCTGAGGAGTTTCTCTGCTGCAGGACAAGCTGCCCTCGAGCAGGACTTTGTACACTATAACTCAGTCTGCTGTTCTCCCTTTCTCAAAAACCTTCTTAATTAAGTTGGCCTGACAGGTGGAATTGACGGTGCAATGACCGCCAGTTTGTCTGTTGGTTTGAAGTAGGCTCCTCGGAAGAGACTTAAAACCAACCCAAACTCACTGCCATGGGCTCACAGCGGCCTCGCAGGGCAGGGCAGGGCAGGACTGCCCCTGCGAGGTGCTGGGACGAAAGACCCACCTTCCTACCTCAGGGCAGCTGGTGGTTCCTAACTAAGGTTTCTAACCTTAGACAGTGAGCAGCTCAACTGTAACCACGACGCCACCAGGGCTCCCTTCAGCAGGCACTGAGAGGACACAATGCAAGGCGTACCGTACTGCGCCTAGTAGGGCAGCAGAACACATCGCTCTGACCCAGGCACATTCTCGTGGTTGGTGTGAATTTGTCCCAAGGCCACACTGGCTTGAGCTCTCACGCCCCACCGGCTGGAAGGACAGTGCGTCCTTAAGTCCCGGATGCAGAAGGCCAGGCCGACCCATTTGGCTGGTAGGTCATCTCTACAGCCAGGCCCCAGGACTTCGAACACCCCACCCTAGACCCCCGGGGGGAGTGTTTCAGAAGACAGCCTCTGTCCTCCTTTTCTCTCTTCCTGTCCGTCCTCAGCAGGCTTCCAAAGAACGTGCCTGGACGACCCTGAAGTGCCCCAGAGACGCCAGGCGGGGGGAGGGCACCCAGGCGTGTAATGCCCTGTGTCAGATTCAGTCCACAGCGGCCACCTGTCATCCATATTTAATTTCGTGACTCTGTTAATTTTTAACTATGTTTGCTATCCAGGGCCATTAGAGGTCCCCAGGAGCGGAGAGCCCAGCGGAGCGCGAAGCACTTTGTGGCAGAAGGAATGGGGGCTGGAGTTGGGGCTCCCACATTCTCATCCTGTCACCGCGTCTGGCCTTCCCCCCCTGGCAGCGCACATCCTGAATAAAACATCATCCCATTTGGAGTTGATTTGGGGGGTCTATTTTTGCCCCTGTCACAATCGGTTTTCTTCAAGGAAAAGTTCACTTTCTCTTTTCCTGCGCTCCAAGCCGACCACCTGGTCTCCTCGCAGTGAAAATTCCCTTGCCTTCAGTGTCCGGTGCGTGTGTCGGCGTGTGGAAGGAGGCCAGGAGTCTTAGGGGCTGACCGCAGCCCACACCGCAGTCCACCAGGCGCTGGCCACTGCTCTCAGCTGCTTCACCGAAACAAAGCTCAGGTTTCTCTAGTCAGAAGGTGTTCCTGACTCCAGGGGGAGCATGGAAAACGATGTTAGCAGTTCCTACTTGGTGCCAAGTATTTGACTCTGCCTACCGCACTGGGGACTATTCCGATCCAGAGACGTGGGCTCAGTGTGGCAACCAAGCTGGCCTACGCCCTCCAAGTTGGCAACAACCACCACCCCAAATCACACTCAGAGCTGCGGTGGGGAACAGCACCCCTGCCACACTGGGTCAGTAAGCTGCAATCTTTCAGGAGGAGCCCAGGGGGCACCGTGGGACAGACCTTGGGCAGTTCATGGCGAGGTTGGGTGTTCAAAGCCATCTTCTGGGTGAGACTGAAGATGATGATGCTGTCTGCTCCGGTAAAGCTCAGGGGACAGTTCTCCGCTGGCAGGCAGGGGCACGATGAGTGGGCATTGGCCCACGGCAGGGGGTCGGAACTGCTGACTCTGAGTTATGGGTCACCGGGGTTCCGTAGCGTTAGCAGGGCTGTCGACTTGCCTTTAAACCCCAGTTTGCTCAGCTTCCCAACAATGAGCCTCAGTTGCGTGCCAGGCACTCTGCCACTCAAAGAGGACACACACACACACACACACACACACGCACTCCAGGGGGAGAGGCTGAGACTCGGGAACATGCAGGATCTGGGAATCAAGTCTCAGCCAAAGGACCAGGAGGAAAGGGCTTGGCAAGTCTAGGAAGCACAGGGCCCCACTTGGGGGCCAGGCTACCTACCCACCAGAAGAAGAGTTCCAGGAGTGTCTCCCTCAGGGCACTGTGACGCCTCCCCAAGCCCTCCCCATCACCAGGAGACCACTTCCCGTGGGGCTTCTCTAACACCTGCTTCCAATCAATGGGCGCATCCCAAGAACTCTGGAGCACACGGAAGATGAACTGTGTCCTCTCAAAGCCATGCTGACTGACGGTCTTACTCCAGACCTCTCTAGCAGGATCTTGTTGGGGTAACGCTCCCTCCCACCCCCCTTTCTGGTTTTCATCAGTTAAGCCACACGAGGCTAACGCAGGAGGTCCTTGAGCACACGGGGAAAGAGTCACACACAAGTAAGACGACTGCGTGTGAAGGTAAACCTGCCAGCAAAGGAACATTGAGACGTTACCCAAAGTGGAAAGAGACAGGGAGAGGAACCTTCTCCCGGGGCCTCAGAGAAGGGCGAGCACAGGTTGTCCTCCCCCTGCCCTGGATTTGAACTTCCAGAATCGAGAGGCGGGGAACGCTCTGTGATGTAAAGGCCCTGCTTTGGGGCATTTGATGGTGGCAGTCCCAGGAAATGAGGGCAGCTTCTGAAGCGGCAGTAGCCACGAATGCTTACGACAGTTCGTTGCGGCTGCAGAGGGCATTGCCTAGTCCCGCAGAGACCTACAGCAGCAGGGGTAAAGGGGCAGGAAGGGTGACCAGGGCAGACGGCCTCAAAGCAAAGACATGGAGGGGAAGATCTCCTGGAAGGCGTGGGATGTGAAGCTCTGGCCTAGCAGAATCGTGGCGGTGATGTGGGCAGGAAGGGGCTGGGTGGGTCGGCTGGCTGCGGGCGGTGGGGGACTGAGGGGTGGGGTTTGCTTTCTCCTCTCCCTTTGCCCAGCCAGGAGAGCGAGGTCCAGCAGCAGAGAGGAAGGCGGAGCTCTAGGATGTCAGCAATGCCCACGTGGGAAGCTTCCTGCGGGGTGCGGCTTTCTTGGATCGGGCAGAACTGCTCCGTGAGCACAGTGCGTGTGAGCTTGCTTCCCCTAATTAAGAATCTGTAGCCGACAACGTCCCCCTCTTTATTTCCCAGCCCATAGAAGATGTGCTTCTAAGTATGGCGTGGCTTCCCGACCCCCTCCCTGACAGATGACCAACCAGAGTGGTTAAAGAACTTGTTCAGTCAAAGCTGGAGCTTGATGGGCAGGTCCTAAACATGAACTTTAAAATTCTCAGAGTCTGGGAAGACCCTGGACTCAGAAAGGACACTGGCATTTGCACAACTCACCCGGGAGCATGCAGGCAGCACAGGCCAGGTCTACGGAAAAATGGTCTGGGGCCAGGTTTCTTAACATGCGTGGCGGGAGCCACCTCTGGGCACACGTGGTCTGACCTGTCTGCGAGAGCGGGTGCAGATGATCCCGATGGAGGAAGCACCCACGCAAACGGGGAGCTAGAAGGCCGGCTCATTCGGGAGCCAGAACGTGGAGCAAGTGGCGTCTCCTCAGTCTGACCTTCCAGAGCTTCTGGTTGAGAGGGAATGGCCAATGTCTGGAAACAATTTAAAGTCGGGCTGAACAGCCCCCCACAAGCTTGGCCGTGCCTCATAGGGTGGGTCTTCCATCAAACACAGGCCGGAGGAAGACGCTGCACCTAGGGGAATCCAGACCCTCAGACAAGGAGGTCAAGGTGAAGGCTTGATGCACGTCAGTGCCCTCGAGGCTCAGAGTGGCCCTTCAAAGCAGGGGAGAAGAGCCGGGGTGCACTGCTGAGACGACCCTTTTGCGGGAGCAGAAAGCCGCCCCTTTCTCTCTTGGAGCAGCTGGTGGTTTCAAACTGCTGGTCCAACGTGTAACCTCTATGTCAACACGGCTTTCTGGATCGGGGATTTATAGAACAAGTGGCCAGGATCCTCCAACTCTTTCCCGAAACCACCTTTACTGCTGGCAGGTCGGCCAGTCTGGTCAGGGGCTCCCATGGTCTCCCCGAGCGATGACACCGCAACTGCCTTAAATGCTAACGGGAGGCACAAAATAAGGCATGCATGTGTGTCAAGTGCACCTGGGGCGTCTGCTGCCCCTCCAGAGAGTTCCAGGGATGGCCTGCTCACCTGGTCGGCATACTCAGACATTCCCCGCTCCCGGAAGACTCTCCTTAAAGACACGCTGGGCCAAACCAACACCTTTAGCGTCTTCTGGGTCTACCCCTCAGGGGTTGTTCACTGACACAGCAGGAGAAGCCTGTCAGTGGCATTTCAAATGAACCCGCTGGCTTTGAAAATCCTACTCTTGGCCCTGGACCACCGCGACGGCGTGAATAGGTCCGCTATGGTGGTGAAGGGGTAGCTGTGCCTTCAAGCAACCCCCACCCGTCTCCTAGTTCCCTCTGTCCTTCCTGGTCACTCTCCACCACCTGCCTGGATGTCTCCTTTCCCATGGTCCCTTTCTGGGTTTATTTTGGGTTTAACCTTTAAAAAAATGTTCCCAGAATGTCACAAGGGACTTCCCAAGGGCAGGCCTTGCAGGGATCTGATAGCCTTTTGTTTCCTTTCTGCGGGGTGTCCCCAGACTGCAGGGTGGGTGGTCTCACAGCCACCAACTGATAGCAGACTAACCCCAATTCCCTAGGAACTGCACGCAGCCTCTCAGCCCTACTTACCTGCAAGGGTTTCTGGGCCAGCGGGTGGAGGCTAAGTGGGGGTGTGCTTCCAGAAGGTGTCAAGAATAGTGCATTGTATCGACTTTTCTCTCAACAATGTGACTCAGAGCAAAAAATAAAAAAAGAATCCAGCCTAACAGGGCTGAGATGTGTGCAGCGATGCCCATGACACGGTCTGCCTCCGAGCCCTCCTTCACTGGGCTCCTGCCTCCGTCCCCTGGCAAGCTGCCCTCCCTGGTGGTGTGCTTATTAGAGGCTGGCATGGGAAACTCAGTTCCCACTGAGGGGAGGGGGAGGGGCTAGTGCAGACCCCCAGCAGGGCTCTGGGTGCCACCTCACCCAGGAGGCGCTCACAGACTCACCCTCCGGTGTGGAATAGACTCAGCTGTGTCACCGGCCCACCGCTCAGAAGAGGGGCACACCTTCGTCCCCAAAGCACATCACCACAGAAACAAGACGCCGCAGTCTAGATGGAATCATTTACAACCGCATGAAATTTTTTATTGAAATCTCTCAAAACGTCGCCAAGAAATCGGGGCGTTTGTTTGTTTTTTTTGCAAAAGAAGGGGGACCATGGCTAACAGGCACATTCAACAGGGGAGCTCCCTCTGCTGGTCTGCGGTAGGTTGGTATGTTACAAACACATTCCCAGAGACAAATCTAATTTGCTGGAGAAGTGGACAAAAGACAGGTGTGTTGGGCTTTGCCTCAGCAGAGAAACACTAGAAGAAAAAAAAAAAATCCATGTCTCAAAACAGGGCACAACAATGCTAAGGAAAGCAACACTATTTAGAAGTTTCTCGAACAACATTAAGATTTCAGAAACAAAAGGGGGATTATCCACTAAGGGAGCTGGTGCCTTTTGACCTCCCCACTCTGCTCCACCTCCAACCAGTGCATTCTCTCAGGTCCTTTTGATGAAGGTATGTCCTGCCCCGCTTGCCTTTGCCTCCAGGACTCTTCTGAGGGGCTTCCCATCTAGTTAGAGAACACAGATCCAGGGAGGCACTGGAATGAAGTCTTTCTGACATTTTAAGGATCAAGTCTTCGGGGGGTTAGCCAGACCCGCAGAGTGGAAAGCTGGAAACCAGGTGGTGAGTGCGAACTCAGGGCTGAGTCACTTGTGACTTTGGAAAGTACTTTCCATCCTCCTAGGTCTGTTTCCTCATGTGTAACGTGGGTCAGACCAGGAGAAACTTCCACCAGTTCTTTCCACAGTTTTCATACTGGACACACAGATTCAAAGGGCTGTATTTGTTCTTGAGTCTTTAGGCTAGAGAACCCAAGATTGCACAGGGAATATTCCAAAGAGGGGAGGTCGAGCGCATGGCTCTCACTGGTAACAGGCGGGAGTTCTACCACATCCAGGGCTGAGGTGGCCATGCCAGGGGATTCCAGGATGGAGAAGCTCAAGATGGAGGGAGAACTCACAGGGCTGAGTTAGTCTAATCTTGGCCTTTGCTCCCCATCTTTCCTCACAGTGGAAAGGCTCTGATTTCATAGATTTTGTAAGCGGGTCTCCCTCCACCTTCCCAGAACTATGGCTGAGTTCAACCATTTACACGAACAACCAAAGGCTAAATTACCCAGACGTCAGGTCCAAAAGCCACAGTTCCCAGATCGTCCTGGCCATTGCCAACTTTTGATTATTCAGGGAACTCGTGAAAAGCTTCGCTGTTGATTAACCAAAGCCAGGGATAGTCAAAAGACTATGCCAACATGGCATTTTTTAATAGTATTCTTTATAATCTCCCTTAATTGCCAACTGATCCATATTATACAGGTAGTATATACCCCCCAAAGACGACACATGTGAGTTAAGAACGATCACAATGACAATGATAGGCTATTTTGGTTTGTTTGTTTTGGGGGTAGGGCGTCTCAGGAATATGTGGCAGTGTATACTTAGCTGATGTCATTCACAGATGTTCACTCTTATGGCTTAAACTCTTTAAACTACTAACAGATTTGTCAAGACACTGATAATGAAAGTCGTTAATACAAAAAAAAAAAGAGAGAAAGGCATTAATAATGGGTGGGTGGGCTGAGCCCCGGTGGCGTAGTGGTTGTGCGCGGGACTGCGGCCCACTGGGATGGAGGTTCAATTCCCGCTCACAGGAGCATGGGCCTCCTACTCCCACCACCAGGGCAATGATGCCTTTAAAAAAAAAAAAATAATGGGTGGGTGGGGGTGGGGGACAAGAGCTACTTGATTCAATGGCAGAATGGAACCCCATAGTCCGAGGCTAGCGGCCTATGCTTTATGAGTGGGTCGTCTAAGCAGAGCAGGGGGGTTGTGGGGGCACCACATTCGCAGAGAAAAGAGGGGGGTGGATGATAAAACGGATACAGACTCTTCTCGCTGCTCCAGTCCTCGACGCTGTTACCTCTAGCACAGCATGGTCCTACGGATGACCTGTAGGCAGACGATTTCTAGATTGCTTCTTTGTGCCCGCCTGAGTCCCTCCTCTGCTGCCTGCCATTGCAGGGCTACCAAGCCATGACACGGACAGACGGGGGACAAGGGGCATACGGCACAACTAATCCTGAGGAAGACTACAGGGTCGCGAGAGGTTACTCCTGTGTCCTGTGGGAGGTATGCTAAGAGGTGTACTAAGCACGGTGACCGACAGCTGAGTTCACAAGGTACAACTTTCTGCTTCTTTCTCCCAAGTCCTTCTCTTGGACTCTGCCTGGGAAGCCCAGTGGCCCAGGCACCGGCAGGTCCACTGAGAGAGCGGAAGGACATTCAGGCCCCCTGAGAAAGGCGCAGTGACTTTCGCAAACTCTCATAGGTGTAGTGTGTGTGTGTGTGTGTGTGTGTGTGTGTGTGTGTGTGTTTGTGCTGATCCTATGGGTCTCGATCAGTGAAGTGGGCTGTGTACAACACGCATGAGTGTTAAGTCGGAAAGAAGCATTTTCTGGAAAGCTGTTTATTTTATTCAGTCTCGTCAATAAAGAGAGCAGAACAAACAAAGAAGAAAGCCCCTCTGTTTACCCAACCATTGTTTAGAAACCTAGGCTGAGGAGTGGCAAGGGACCCACCCCGTCAAACTAAGGAAACCTGCATTCTGCCTCTGTGGGCATTTCTTGGGGCTCTTCGTAGGACAAAGAAGGCCCAGTTAAGTCCCACATCGAGGCCTGAGTGTTACCTACATGAGAAGCTGAGTTGGGAGAAGCCGTTTCTCCAAGGGGGGAGAAAGCATTGGCCGGTGGACAGCCATCTTTGTGGAGCGACCAAGGAGTTTGTTTGTCAAACTTGGGCTATTCTTACTGAAGACAGCAGGTCCGCTCGAGCTGCGACCTTGACCCTAACCTGTAATTACAACCTAGACCTCCTTTCCTGCCCTTTCCTAAAAATAGGGCAGCCACCCTTAATCTTCCCCCATAACATGTGTAAAGCAGTGTCTAAAACTTCTTCCTGGGAGCTCCAAACTCCCCCTACCCTGGGGCCCCTAGATGCTGAGAGAACACGAGAGCAGAGACCCCTTCACACACAGAAACGCACACAGACAGACACGCGCCACTCTGGCCTCCCGTGCCCGGCTCCCCTGCCGCCCCTTGCACGCCTCTGTTCTGGTGACACCCGCCTTCCGGCGAGGCCAGCTGGGGGAGGGAGCCTCGCCCCCGTCCCTGGTGTGCGACATGAGGGTGAGGTCATTAAGGAGAGCGAGGTGTCGTCTGGGGCAAACATCAGGCAGTGGGGGGGTGGGTGGTGTCCTGGCTGTCAGACGGTCCCGGCCACGCCTGGAGGGCCATCAGCTGGCTGGAAAGGGGTCATTAATCTCCGGAAGGCGGATCTGTTAGCCGGATAGGTGTTAGTTGTCTGGTGTGCTGTGGGGAACCAGGATTGAAAGGGCTGGTGGTGGGGTGAGTGCGGTGGTGGCCGATGGGTATAAATTACCTGGGCATGCAGTGAAGCGGGGTAGGTGAAAGCGGCAGGAGGAAGAGTAGGCGCTAACTCCGCTGGGTAGAGAGGGTACGGGGCCCACACTTCAGGGCTACTGGGGTAAAGTGCAGGCACTGTGAGCTCATCTGCAAGAAAAGAAGAAGGGAGAGTTAGTGGTTACCAGACCGCCGCTCTCAAGGCAGAAAACAAAACCCCAATAACCCCAAGCCCCAATCAATCCCAAACCCCAAAGTCCAATCATGCTTCTGCTTTGAAGAACCTGCTGGCTGTGGGCTCTCACACGCACGGGACCTACAACAAACATCTTCCGCTGCCTGTCTGGCCTGGCTTCCACCGTGGACACTCTGTGATGTCTCTGCAACCAGCCCAAGGGGCGGGACCTGGAACTGTGGGGGGCTCCTGCCCCCACCAACAAAGCTGACCCACCCTGAAACTCCCCGCACCCACCTCCAAGGGTTTGGCAGGAGAAGCCGTTGGGGAGAGAGGTCTGGCAGGACCCCTGAAGACAGAAGACCTCCCCCCACCCTGCCCCGGTTCAGTGTGTCAGCGTGACTGTCGCTGACAAGTACATCGAGACCACCGAGCGTCTGGCATCTGCACACGCAGGCAGTGGGGGGAGGCAGCTCGGCGGCATCGGCGTCCTGGTTGAAGCCAAGTTCCCTCAAGTTGCGGAGAACAGTGTCAACACCGACAATAGTTCCCCAGGTTGCCGACTGCCCTGCCCTAAGTCTCCCTCCGAGGTTCGGCTCCAAGGAGGTCCAGCCCCAGTGTGTCAGGGGGAGGGGTACAGGAAGGGGCGGGGCTGAGTGTGATCAGGAAGCCATGCCTTAGAAGTAGCGGCCTCACAGCAATGTGGGCGTGCCCTTTCGTCACCTGTCAAATCTGACTCCCGTGAGGTCACGGAGGCCACCTGCGCACGCTGGCAAAGAACGCTCCCTAAACCGGTGAAAACACACAAAGTCACGGCCCTGCGCTGTGTCCTGCTACCCAGGAAGCCATTCCAAGCCTGCTCGACACCCCCAAGTCTTCAACTCCCCCAGAGCCATGTCTGGCCTGGGATTTCCAGGAGGGGGGCCGGGCAGAAACGGTGGAGTGCATGGTTGGGCATGGAAAGGGGGTGCCCTAGGAAGGAGCTGAGACTGTGGGCACATGTGATGACAGTGGACAAGGCTCTGCATAGCCCGCCAGCGTGGCATGACATGATGGTCGATCCACAGAGGAGGGCTCTCCAGAGGAGGAGGGTTTTTCACAGAGGAGGAGAACTATCCACAGAGGAAGAGGACTATCCACTGAGGAGGACTCCACAGAGGAAGAGGACTATCCACTGAGGAAGAGGACTATCCACTGCGGAGGACTCCACAGAAGAGGAGGACTATCCACAGAGGAGGACGCACGCCACAGAGGAAGAGGACTATCCACAGAGAAGGACTATCCACAGAGGATGAGGGTTTTTCACATTGGAGGAGGAGTATCCACAGAGGAGTACTATCCACAGAGGAGGAGGACTACCCACAGAGGAGGACTATCCACAGAGGAGGACGCCACAGAGGAAGAGGACTATCCACAGAGTAAGAGGACTATCCACAGAGGAAGAGGAGGACTCCACAGAGGAGGGCAATCCACAGAGGAGGAGGGTTGCTCCCATCCTAGAAACTGCCCAAAGGCCCTGTGGCTGTCCTTAGCTGCCCGGCCTGGAAAGCAGGTAACACCCTCACTTCGGCACCTTGTGGTGGGAAGACCAACCGCTAGCACATCTCGGCGAAGAGCACAGCAGAATCATGATGCTCTTTCTACAATGACAGGCTCCTTGCTCCTGCTTCCGCTTCCAGGCAGTGTGGGTGCGGCCGGCCGCAGGCTCAGCAAAGCCCTCCCTGCGGGCCCGAGAACACGTAGCAGGTGCCTCCACATCCCGTCCGAGACCACGATTCCCACCGGAGAGGCTCTGGTGGGAGCCCAGCCAGTGGGAATGGACCGGGGGCAGAACCCATGCTTCAGATGTTAAGCAAACAGCACGTTTCTCAGGCTTGGCAAGCTGTTATTGTTGTTATTTTCGTGACCGTGCTATTTTAAGACAGGAGCGTCCGGAGCCCCTGCACACATATGCTTCATTCATGTTAGCTGCGGCAGCAGGAAGACGATGGACACCCTCAGAGAGGGTGTGTGTATGTGGGGAGGGGGGCCTCCCAGTGCTGGTGACTGGGGGCCGCTCCCCACACCCTCCAGACCCACAGGAACTAGTAAACTGAAGAAGCTTTTATCTAGTCAATGGGGGCTTTCCTTTAGAAGGGTTTAAAAGGAAATGAATACAGTGTGTGTGTGTTCTTTAATACACGGGGATTCTGATCTTAACAAAAAAACACATCGCAGAGATGCAGCTGGATCAGGTTTCAAGGGCAGGTTGCCCCATGTGGGTTAGGATTCCTGGTCATTTCCATACTTCCCACTGGATTTATGATGATGGGTAAAGTCAATTCACTGGTTCATGCTGGCCTGGAACCCAGTGTGACATAACATTCCCTCCATCAGTCCCTTGATGCCATCGGTTACCCCGTGACCGTCCCTCTCTGGAGTTATGGTCAGTTCAGGAGACACAGTTATGTGTGCCATCACACCTGTTCTGGCTACATGCTTCCTTCTTCTGCACTTTCTGAGCCCCACAGGACAAGTGAGAAAATACAGCCTCAGAAATGCTCTCATTGGTCCGTGGACAATAAATCCCACCTTCCACCAAGAGTCTTTCTATGGGGAAAATCCCAAGTCCAACGCACTCAGAAGGATC
>PVJH01044819.1:0-12755 GCA_004026705.1 Nesogale talazaci | reverse complement strand
TCATTCTGATTTGGAACTGGGGACACACTCTGTGTGGCATTTTTCGGACTATAAGATATACCCGGCCATAAAACACACCCAGTTTCTAAAGCAGGAAAACAAGAAAAAATATCTTGAACCCCAAAGTACCAGTATACTAAGTTATTTATCAAAATAAAACAAAATACCGTACTATTTAACAGGGTAACCTCAACAGTGGTGTTAAGAACCATCAACATTTTCATTCACAAATGAGGGGAGGTGTACACTATGCCAGTCATGTAACCTGACTGACATTGAAACTCCAGGAGGCAGGACTTCCCCCAACACACAGCAGTCCACAGCATGCAGACAGTAAACGGGTGCATGGGATCATAAACAAATGTTCTGGGGTATCACACCTTTGCACCATTAGATGCACCTTCATATTCCCCCACTTTAGGTGGGGGGAAAGTCATCTTATGATGCAACATATATGGCAATTGATAAGTCCCAAATTGGTCATTTGAGTCCAGTCTTCCCAAATGTGGTGGATGCTTCGCCATTTGACCTGGATAGCAAAGAAGCTAAAGAACAGAAAGAGATGAGACAAGTGAAGATTCCAGTGCTGAGACCCACTTCCTCTCTGAAGTCTGTCTTCCTTCTTTTGGTTCTGTAAACGAGCTATTTTACAAGTAAATCATTATCCATTTTAACTGTTCAGCCTTGATTGAATTAACGTATGCTATTTGCAGTGAAAAGTATACATTAACACAGTAAGAATCTATTTTGTTTTTGTTTTGTTTTTTGTTTTGTTGGGCATCACTGCTCTCTGGTGGTGGGAGTAGGAGGCCCAGCCCCACTGCTGGAATTGAACCTCCATCCCAGTGGGCCACAGTCCCGTGCACAACCACTACGCCACCAGGGCTCAGCCCAAGAATCTATTTTGGATGCCGAGGCGGGCAGAAGGGTAAAAAAGAGAAGTTTTCTAGTGCCTCTTTGGACAGATAGAGTTACTTTAGGAATGGCTTCTTTCTTTCCAGTGGAGCTTTTGGTTTCCCTACCAAGCACCTTATATTTCACATATATGTCCAACTGCTACCGTCTTCTGGTTTCTTAATCTTGGAATACGGCAACACTCGAGTGTGCAAAAGCCAAAACCTATGCAGCAAGCTCTCTTGCCTATAGCCGAGCAGATGCACAGCTGCCCTCTGAGCTTGTCCTATTTTCCTATAGGCCATGAAAGGATGTTCATTAGTGGGATCACACATACTGTTGTTGGTAACCACAAATCATGAATATGTAAGAGGAACACTTACAGAAGAAACGTCACCCTCTCAGCCTTGTTAACTGTTTTTTTTTTTTGTATCTCATTTATTTTTGTTCCCAATTTTCTTTATTCATATTGTACATGGTTTCATCATTCAGGCCAGGAATCCTCACTGGCCCATCACACCTTGAATATAAACCTACTCGTGTGCTCCTACATCTTGGGATTGTTGGGCAAGAATAAGGGAGACTGAAAAATAATCGATGCCTTTCGATCAAGGTGCTGGTGAAAATCACTGAAATGACTAGGAACTCACAGCAGAGCAAAGACATCTGCTGTGGAGAAAGAACAACAGGCATGCTGCTTAGAAGCTTGGATGCTACAATTTCATCTCACATATTTGGACATGTCAGCGAGGGGGCTCAGCCTCTGGGAAAGTACCACATGCCTAGTGACGTAGAGGGTCCGTGAAAAAGAAGGAAGAATTCCATGACACAGCGTGATCGAGTGGCCGCAATGAAGGGCTCGACCATAACGATGGGAAAGATGGCCCAGGGCCCACTTCTGTTGTGCAAACTTTCGTTATGAGCCAGAGACAACTCCATGGCACCGAAGAACTCCTGCGGTCCTCCTTGCTCCTCTGGCTGGTGCCATAGCATCCAAGCATCAGTCGCTGAGACTGGTGATTACACCTTGTACATGTCTGTCGTACATGTCTTGCGATCATCCTTGCCAGGCTGGAAAGGGGCTGGGTTTTAGCATCAGGACTTCCCCCCTCTTTTTTCTTCTTTGTTCTTACAGTTTAACCTGTGAAAGCTAGAACTTGGATACGCAGAAAAAGAAAACAAATATTTTCCACTAGGATGCAAGACTGCATCCCAGGAAAGGTGAGAAATTTGGAGACCTGGTAAAACAAGACATGCTTCCTGCTCCCACAAATCTCATAGCATAACACCAGTGTCTCACACATTGAGCAGAAAGAAACTATTGAAGGATCAAGGACAAAAATGAGTGAGTCATTGAGTGGAGTGAATGGCGTTTGCTCCAGCCAGCATTTCGACATTCTATACTTATGCAAAAATATATACAAATACAGTGTTAAAATTTTTAAGTGCAGCTTTATTGTCATATGCAGAGTATAAAAACATAGACTATAATGTGATATCTCTTCCGCAACTTCACAGATGTCAAATGAACATCTAGCAAATGTCTGCATCTTGAACGGTGGGTAATTTAAGACACTCATTAGTTCTCTGCATCTCTCAATTACAGAATCTGGCAAGCGTAACATTATTTTTGAAAGTTCTTTTTTAAAATCATCTTACTGTCAGCTCATATGACTCCCATCACGATCAACAAATACACCAAATGTATGCATACCACATTTGTACACCTGTTGCCATCATCACTGCTGAAACATCCTCCCTCTACTTAGTACCAGCTCCACGTATTTCCCCTCCCTTCTCACACCCCCCCCATGAACCATTAATAATTTACACATTGTTCTTACTTTTTCATATCATACTCTGTCCGATGTGTCCCTTCACCCACTTCCCTGCTGTCCATACTCCAGAGATATCATATGTAGATCCCTGCAATTGGTTTCCCAATTGGTTTCCACTCCACCCTCTCTCAACCCTCCTGGTATCATTACACCTACAACTGGTCCCAAATGGATCATCTTTCCTGAATTACTCATGCTTCTGACTCCAGCGTATATCCCATGGTTTAGCTGGATTTGCAAGGGAGAACTGGGATCACAATAGTGGGTGGCCGGAAGCATTTAGGAACTAGAGGAAAGTTTCATACCTCATTATTGCCACATTGTACCATGACTGACTTGTCTCCTCCCTGCATCCCCTTTGTAAGGGGGTGTAAGTTCTCCTATTGATGGACTTTGGGTCCCCACTCAGTACTTCCCCTTGTTTTTAATGATACAATTTTTAGTTCTTTGATGCCTGACACCAGATCTGTTTGACACCTTGTAGTCACACAGGCTGGTGTGCTTCCGCCATGTGGGCTTTGTTGCTTCTCAGCTAGATCGCCACTTGTTTACTTTCAAGCATTTAAAACCCCAGATGCTATATCTTTTGATAGCTGGGCACCATCTGCTTATGCACTACATTTGCTTATGCACCCATTTGTTGTCAGCAATTATATCAGGGAGGTGAACACGCAATGTTATGATGTTTAGTTCTTAAATCCTGATAACTGATCCCTTTAGCACCTCATGGTCACATAGGATGGTATGCTTTTTCCATGTGGGCTTTGATGTTTCTGAGCTAGGTGGCCATTTGTTTATATTCAAGCCTTTAGGACCCCAGACACTACATCTTTTGATAGCCAGACACCATCCACTTTCTTCACCACCTTTGCTTATGTACACATTTGTCTTCAGTGATTCTGTCGGGAAGGTAAGCATCATGGAATGCCAATTTAAAGAACAAAATGTTCTTGCACTGAGGAAGCACTAGAGTTGAGGTCCAATGCCCATCTGCTGTTCTACTACTAACCCTATAAGTATATGCACATTGATCTATTTCTCCATAGTCCTATATTAATATATTCACCTATGTACATGCCTGTATTTGGACCTTTATAAATGCCCTTTGCCACCCAGTTCTTATCTCTCTTTCCTTTTACTTTGTCCCACTATCATGCTAAGCCTCTCTTGAGGTTCCAGTATTTTCTATTACATTACTCTTGCTCAATCCCTATTGTGCCTCTCTCAACTAACTTATCACAGATTTTGAATTACAAATACATTTTAAATGTATTTTCCTTTCTTTTATTGTCAGAATGGATGACCAGTATATATTCTGAGTTCCCACAACTACATAGCTTTTCTTTTTAAAATATCATTCTTACCATGGTTTCTTCAGAGAGCATGACAGACTTTTGATAGCTCAACTTGATCAGACTCCCCTACAATACAGTTAAACACTGATGTAGTTATTGCTGTGAATACATGTGTGATTAATGTCCATAATCAGTTAATCTTAAGTAAGGGTGACTATCCTCTACAATCTTGTGGGTTTGATCCCACCATCTGAAAGTCAGAAGAAGAGAGCTGAGGCTTTACTGATGAAGATATTTGGTGTGTTTTGTCATATTTGGTCACCAATGCCCTATAGTGGCAGTCTTTCCTTCTTGAGGGACTGCCCCACAAATTTCTGACTTCTGGGGGGTTTACAGTCACATATTTCCACTGGTTGCAATAGATCTATTAATACATAAGTTACTGATTCTGCTTCTCTAGGTGAATGCTGAAGGATAGAGAAATATCAACAGTCTGTGCATAGAAAGAAGCCTTATGTTGGCTTCTATGTTTTATGAGCATCCTATTTTACCACCTTACCTTTCTATTCAACAACTTTTGAAATGCAATCCCAAGGACTAAGGTTCATCTCAAGACCTTTCAGCTTCTATCGTTCATTAGCACCTCAAAATGTTGCATGGTATTTTGCATAGTTTGTTGGATCAAAGAATGCATAGGCTTAACCGAAGTATAAAACCAAATCAACAAAACTCACTGCAAATGAAATCATTTCTGACCCAGAGTGACCCTAGAGGATAGATAGAATAAGACTACCTCCTGTGGGCTTACTAGCCTATAAATCTTGGCAGGGTAGAAAGCTCCATTTCTTCCTTAGAGTGGCTAGTGGGTTTGAATTGTCATCCTTGTGATTAGTAGCCTAGGTGCAGCACTATATAACAAATGTGCTATTCCTACTCTCTGTTGGAAGGTTCTATGTCCCTTCAGTTCATGTATTATTTTTCTCTCACAAATGTGGTATTACAAACCTTCTGTGTCAATGGCCTATGTGTCTAGCCAATCACTTATTAAAAGTAGTCCTTCAGGTAAAATCTACTGGAATGAGATTACTGTAACAATGATGACTTTCAGTTTATAGTATATTTCTTAGTGTCCAATTGACAGTTTATTTATCTTTTATCCTACCATTGGTAAAGGTCTAAAAAACTTTGAACAGCACAACTGTGAGTCTGTAAGGCTAGAAAAGCTTATCCTCTGCTTATATGGTTTATTTCCTAGGCTACACTATTTGTTGCTAAATATATTGACTTATTCATCATCACAGTTTTTCTTTTTGACAAGGTGTGGGGGGGACCTTTTCTGTGTCATTTTCGCCTTTTAATTACCTTACATTTTCAAAAGACAATTCCAAAAAGTAAAAATTTAACTTCTACAGCTTTTCTTTACATGTTACCTGATTCTGTCTACATTTATTTCATAAGCTAATTACCACCTTTTCGTCATTGTTCTAATAAGAATCCTAACATCTTTAATCTTTTCACCTGCCAAGTTTCCACAGCTTTTAATGGGAAAATCTCATCATTTCCATAGTTGAAAATATATTTGATTTACTTTACACTTCTCATCTATTGCTATTTGTTGTGACACCTATAAAGGGGGTCTCTCAAATGTTCTTTGTAAATGTCTACTATGAAAAAAACTATGCACATTTTGCACCAAAATAAACTGACACTTACTTGTTATAATGTGTCTGAACAGGATAGAGTCTTGGATATTCAGAAGGATTAGATATCGTTGTAAAAAGCATGAGAGCAATATGAATTCTGTTAAAATAAAGCAAAAGCAAGTATCCAATGTATGGTGGAGGTGGAGTTGAAGAATGTTAAAATCCTTATAGGCACAAGGGTTAAAAGGCTTGGGCACCTTACAACTGAATAACTCATTTGGAGAAGAAAAGATGTTGACTAGGAAGTAGCAGACCATCCGCATCAATTCGTGAGGAAACGAAAACCCCAATCTTGTGCTCTAACTGAAGAGGATCAGTGATTTAAGGAGAAATAACGGTGTGTGTAAATAGCCACAAGCTTATCTAGAGGTTCAGCATATATGATTGTGACTAAGAAAATTAAAGTTCAGCAAACTTTCTGCTTGATGGATGCTAAAAATGCAGTGTTCAGATCAGTGGCAGATAACAGAACTTCCTTTATATGGGTATAAGCGTCACATATCATACAACTTAATCATTCATTCATATTAAAAAGAGTAGCACAATCATTACCATAATCAAGTTCAGAACATTTTCTTTTTTTACTAACTCTTGTTAGCTCCCCATTTCCTGCAACATCCCTGCCACACCCCTATGTAATTGTTAAAACAGTTACTGTTTCTATAGATTTACCTATCTGGGATTTCATATATAGAAAATCATATGTGAGCATCACGTGTTTTGTGCCAACATAGCACTTGTAAGAAGATATGGGTGGTGTTTAGACTGTCAATCAAGCCACAGCTTGATAACCTCCCTTAGACATGCAACCTAGATAAATGGCTCCCTGGAGGTCAGCTGGCCTTTCTCACTCACTGCTTTCACCTTCCTGTTGAATAGCCATCCTGAGAGCCACATGAGCCCTGTGATCCAGCCACTGCCATTGGATCCACACAACTCGGTCCTGACGATCCTGTAATCTTTCTGCAGTCTGCATCATGGCATCTAGCTGTGTGAATATGAAGAGAGGTTTATGGACTAGGATCAGACTTATAGGCTGATCTGGACTGGGTGAGATGTTTGCTTGGGGCTGATCTGGACTGGGTGAGATGTTTGCTTGATATTTAATTACATCTTCATATAAAGTTCTGTCTTACACATATAATAGTGTCACTGGATTTGTTTCTCTAGCCAACCTGGTCTACCACATCACTGAAAACATAAACAGGAAGTAAACAAGCAACAATGACAAAACAAAACAGAAAAACACCTCAACTGAAAAGAAACAACTTTAAAATGAGTCAAATGACAAATCAAAGGATAACGAGAAAGAAGAGATCAAATGATAAGGTGTTATGTCTTATTCCAACTACATCTTCTATAATTGATTTTTAAATGTTCTCTTCTCTGAAAACAAAGATATTTGCATCCCTGGACTACAGTCAGAGAGAATTCACTAGGGGCTCAATCTATATGGGGATTCTGCAAATGGATTTAGGGCTTCTACTGCCATCTATATCCTTTTGCAAAATCTAAGCTCTAATACAATTTAAGCTCTAATACAATTCCCTATTATTTACAATCATTCGACTACCCAAGCTGGTGTGTCTGTTCCTCGTTGGCTTAATTGATGTCTCAATATATGCTACTGGTTTTAAAGCAAGATTGTAAGATTCCAGACCCTATTCTTTCTAATAATCAGGAACAAACTGGTTTCTCCATCACACTTTGAAGAACAGAACTTTCTACTACAGTTTTAAGCAATTTGGACCAAATTGGAAACATCTCTTGGAAGAATTGTAACAGGAGAAGATAGATGTGATTCTAAATACAATCAAAGCAATGGCTACCAAGAAGTACAAGTTGCCCAGTCAAAGCAAAAGCACAAAAGTCAAGGACAAAAGTCATGGCACCAACTTAAGGCTGCTTATTTTGCTTATAGACTTAAGGAAACGTAAGGAAAGTCTATTTTGCTTAAAGACTTTCTGAAGGGCCAAAGAATGATAATATCTGATTATTATAAGAACATTTTGAGAAAGTTAACCAAAGTTCTAGTAGAAAATTACCTAAGACAGTATCACCAGAGGGTTCTTCTCCACCCTCCATATGTGAATGTTTTTGCTCATTCCTCTCACCAAATAAGCGATAATTTTGAAGAAAAATAATTAGGTCCCCACATTGCAGTCCCAATTTGATTTCTTCTGACTTCTTGTTTGTAATCTTAAAAAACCCTTAAAGTGAACCCACAAAAAAAAGACTGCCTTGACATTAAATTCTCAGGACTCTCAACTCTAAAAGGATAGACTAAATGGCTAGTATCACCTTTTACAATGGTGTCTTTACCTTGAGGGAGTTTGAGAAATGAATTTTATAGTTTTATATTTTTATTTCTATTTCTCCATAAACTTTCCAAAGACTTTCATATAGCTATATCCAAATACACTGGTTATATTATGCCCATACCATGGTCCCAAATTGAATAGCGTACTTCGATCCCATATTCTGGCCAATTTATTCTAGGTAACTGGATTTAGTTTTCATATATTTGTTGTGTGTTGCCCCACATTTTTCACAATATAAATAAACTTCTTTAAAATCAATTAATTAAACTCCTTTCACAAACTAGTGTTCTGAAAATGTTGAAAGTGTTTATTCTTTAAATTAGGTTTCCTTATTACATCTCTTTTGAGGAGAACATGATTTCACAAGTATCAAATTTTAGATGAACTACATCTTCTGACTTGGAGATATTTATGTGTGGATCATCTTTCTTCCATGTGAATAAGAGCTAACCCCCTTTACATTCTGCTTGACTGTTGGTTCTAAAATAACATGAAGTTTTTCCTCTCTACAGACAAAAACAATTTCATTAGTGTTCTCACTTTTGATTTTTTCATTGTAGATGTGCTTCCTGGAAATTACTTTTTGTCCTAGCAAGTTTAATGCTTTCCCATCTTCATATCCCCTTGTCCTAAAGAAAAGCTTATCTTTCTATTATTTTTTCCACACTCTCCCTTGGTCTTCTTTTGCTCTCTCCTTCTTTAGCAATTCCAAGAAACTTATTTCCACTCATTGTGCCAATGTAGCTTGCTTACTGGCCTGTTCAAAATTTACACATATTGACGGGGCATGTAGAGGATGGCACAAAGATTTCAAAGGCTGACAAATAACATCCTGTGAATTAAAGAGCTATGAGCCAAGTAATGGGGTGATGCTCAGAATAACTAACTCTCAACACACATCTTCAGTTTGGGCTTGGGCTAATATAAAAGTGTCCTGCTGGTAGTCGTGACCAGTTCTAATTCATCTTTCTCAAAGCATTTAGAGATGGAGACCTTTCTAAAATATACAAACTTTTCTGTTTATTCTGCCACATACTCCCGTATCTCCTATAATATAAAACATAGACTACTTAGGAAGACATTCATCATCCGGCGCATGGATACTATTCTTTTATCATCTCAAATCCAATTTTCATTTGGCCTGTACCTGTGTGTGCATAAATGTGTATGTTTATAGAATCATGAAGATTTGTACAGGTAAGGGTGAGCAATGGAACATTTGGCATACGTTAGAAGAATTTTAAAAGGATAGAAAAGTAGGTAGACAGACAGACAGAGAGGCAGGTATACATCTGACCAGCTATGATTCATAGTGATCTTATGTACAGCAGCACAAGGCACTGCTAGTCCTGCCACGTTTTCACCAGCATCTTTGAGTTCATCCATGCAGTTGTTACGGCAAGCCATCTCACTGAGGGTTTCTCTTACCCTTATTTACCCTCTATTTCATCAAGCATGTGATTTTTTCCCCAGTGATTAATTCCTCCTGATGACATGTTCAAAGCAAGCAAATTGGACAATAGTTTTCAATGGCTAATTTCCATAGGTAGATGGCCAAGTGTTTCTTCCAAGTCTGACTTAATCTAGAAACTTCACTGAAACCTGTTCATTTTCAGTGAACTGGATGCTATTTGAAATACTAGTAGTACAACAGCTTCCAACATCATAGCAATGTGCAAGCTACCACAGCACGATAAACTGACAGTCGAATGGTAGTAAAGGAAAATAAATTCCAAAATCCTTATGGGAGAGTTAGAAAGCATGTCAAATTTGGAAAGGTGTGAGGTGCTTATTGAAATCAGGTGTGAGCCAAGCATTTAAGGGCACCATGCCTCAAAAATAGGACAAAAGTACCAGAGGGAACCCTGAACTGCTACAGTTCTTTGCAATGTGTGGTCACAGTGAGATTCAATTGAAAAAGCTAGGGTGGTGTACAGGTTTCCATATGCTCTTCTTCTTGTCCATGACTCTTCTGTAGGGAATATGGCCTCAAAGCCAACTGTTTGCCGACTGGAATATACTGGTGACTGAGGTACTCTTGAGGTGAGCAATGGAATGAGCCCATGCATCTCTTTGCATCTGGTATTGTAAGCTACTCTCACAGTGGCTGTGAACTCCACTTCATAGCCTCCATTTTGCTCCCTAAGGTTCTGAAGGTTGGTATCAAAATGTGATTAGAGAGTAGAGCTTCTGATCAATATATCTGATACAGAGTAATGAAAGCCAGGATGATATTACAGGCCCTGGATAATAGAGATAGAAGGTCTTGTTTGCTTGATTCTAAATAGCTCCAAAGAGTGATCTTTTGCATATTGCCTGGGGTGTATTCTGTTAGAAAAATAGGTTTCTTTGTTTTTTAAAAATCATTTTGCTGGGGACTTGAACAGCTCTTCACACAATCCATCCATCCATTGTGTCTACCACATTTGTACATTTGTTGCCCTCATCATTTTCAAAACATTTTCTTTCTACTTGAGCTCTTGGTATCAGCTCCTCACTTTTTCCCCCTCCCAAGAATCAGTTTATTGCACTCAAATTATTTTACTAATTTCCACAGCCTGTCATAATCAGTACTGAGTTGCTTCCTTATATAGAAATGGGTGTCTTGCAAGTAAGCACTCTTAAAATATTTCAATGCCTTCAACCTTCTTAATTCACTACTTATTCAACCTTTCTAAGGAATCAGTGTCTTGGTAGGCTGCATAGAGGAGTACTGGGGCAGTGCAAATGATTAACAAGCTGGGCTTCTGACCAAAGGGTTGGAGGTTCGATTCCATCCAGAAACAGAGAAGTCTAGCAGTCTACTTCAGAACTATCAATCAATGGAACTGCAGTGCAGTCCTACCATGGCATACATGCATCTCCATGAGTTGGAATTGCCTCAAGTATAAATAAACTGGAAAGCTTAAATGAAGAATAAAAGAATTTGGATATTATTCTTTTTCACATACTAATTCATGGAACTGTGGAGAATTTTAAATGTACAAAGGAATTCCTTAAAAGTTTACAGTAATTTCATATCCAAAATTTCATCAAAGATTCCAAATTCATATTTGAATGCTCATTTTTATGTTTATGACTATTTCTAAAACTTTGCCCAATGGCATAAGCCTGTACTTCTTTCCCCACATACATTTTGTATAGCATTGTTTTTAATCACTGCGGTGACAGGGATTTAAGTGATCACCTCCATGTTTGAAAGACAAGTCTTTTAGAGGCAAGAAATAAACTGCAGCCAGCGGTATGCACGCCAATGTTTATTGAAGCACAATTCATAATCGCAAAGAAGTAGAAGCAATCTAAATTTCCATCAGTAGATGAATGGATTAGCAAACTCTGGCACATACACACAATGGAGTACTATGCCTCACTCAAAAGCTCAGATGAACACATGAAACACATCTCTGCATGGGAAGAACTGGAGGAAATTATGCTAAGCAAAGTTAGTCAACCACAAAAGGAGAAGTACTGCATGAGCCCCCTGAGGTAAGTAGAAACAGTATGGTGAGTATAAAAGAGAAAACTTCTGTACCATAACAGTTGGTCCAAGAAGTAGGGTAAGGGGAGGAGGGAAGACCAAACTCAGAGAGGTACACATTGGATGCAACACAGTAATGGGAGAAAGATGAGGGGGTAGAGGGGATAGGGAGATAAAAGGGAGTTCAAAAATGAAAGGATAACAGAGGGAACAGGGCACTAATCTACGCAGGGGGGAGGAGGTGAGTACTGGTCTTGTCTCCACAGAAACCGAAGTGGGCAAGCAGTTCCTAACACAAAGCACCCAACCAGTAGGACAGTGTGGATGCATGGAAGGATGCAAGAAAAGAGAGAGCTACAGAGCTGGAAGCAACCAAAGTAGGATGGATTCCTTTTCTAGATGTGGGCATGGCAGAGAATAGGTTGGAGGAAGGGCCAGCATCCCACACCCACAGGGATAAAGACAAGAAGGGAGGAAGAGGAAGAGAGCTGGTCCAAGCTTCACGCTGACACATGATGCTCAGAGGACTATATTCCTCTGGAGATGATATGAGCCACAGAAAGGACTGGGCAAACAAAAGTTCCTGGGGGCATAAGAGAGGGGAGGGGAGGGGGGTATGGACAAACATGTGGATGTGGGAGGGGAGCAACAAATAGTTTGGAATCAATCGAAAGGAGGGTGTGGAGGCCTGGTCAGGATTAAGCAAGGACAATGAATCTATGAGGAAACACTGAAATACCAATGAAGGTGGAACAAGATGGTGGGACAGGAGGGAGACAGAAGGAAATAGAGGAAAGAGCGCAAAGACAAAGGGCAATTGCAGAGGACTAACATAGGTATGTCCATACATAAATACAACTATCTGTTATAAGGTGGGAATAAATTTAAGAACATATCTATAGGCCAAATATTAGGGCAGCAGGTGGACCTTAGGCCCTCACCCTGGTGCTCCCTCAATCCAAGAACACTTTGTTCTATGAATCTGGTATTCCTCGAGGCTCAGTGGCCCAACATGATCACTGAAGTAAAATGGGTGCATAAGCAAATGTGGTGAAGAAAGACGATGGTGCTAAGTCATCAAAGGATATATTGTCTGGAGTCTTAAAAGCCTAAAGATAAACAATAGACCATCCACTTGAGAAAAGACCACACCCACACAGAAGAAGGAAAACAGCCAGCGTGGTCACACGGTGGTGAAAAGTCTAGGCAATAGACAACAAACGGGG
>PVJH01044818.1:0-12766 GCA_004026705.1 Nesogale talazaci | reverse complement strand
GATCAGGCATCAAGGACCCAGAACCAAAAAATCATACTAGTGGTGGGGGGTGGGGGGTGGGGCGGAAGTAGCAGAGTGTAGACCCAAAGCCATCTACAGACCATTGGACATTACCTTACAGAAGGGTCACAAGAGACGAGCCATTCAGGGTGCAGTATAGTACCGATGAAACATACTACTCTAGTTCTTTAATGCCATGTTTCTCCCCCCCACACACACACATTCTATCATGACTTCAGTTCCACTTTACAATCTGACTAGACCAGAACATGTACACTGAAATAAGACCTTGATACACAGGGAATCTAAAACAGATAAACCCCTCAGGACCAACAATGAGAATTGAGATATGGAGGGTATGAAGAAGGTGGAGAGAAAGGGATGAACTGATCACAATGATCAACATATAATCCATGTCCAACCCCCCATGGAAACGAAAAAAAGAAAAGTGGGTGAAGGGAGATGGCAGATGATGTAAGATATGAAAATAATAATTTATCAAGGGTTTGGGAGGGAGGGGAAAAATCACCTGATATCAAGGGCTCAAGCAGAAAGAAAATGCTTAGAAAATGATGATGGCAACTTATGTGTATGTATCCTTGACACAGTGGATGTATGCATGGATTGTGATAAGAGGTGTAAGAACTCTCAATAGAATGATTTAATTAAAAACAAAAACCCAAAGCATACATTGGCTCATTATTGCCTAAAAAAAATGTCAGAATAGATGGTAAACTGGTGGTGATATTAGATGCTGCTGGGTTGGCTCGAACACAAGTTTATTTGTAGCAGAACACAGTATTAACCCACGTTGTGCTCTCTGAATAGCATATGAATGTCTCGTTAGTATGCTAAGAAAAAAGGAAAGAATTAGAGATGGGTGCATAGATACAGAACTACTCAGGAAAGTACAAAGAGGTTTAGATGGGTTTGCACGACCTGGGGAAGGCGCAGGTAGAGGCTATGATGGAGATGGAGGGAGGCCACACCAAGGCTCTACCCAGCTCTGAGCTTCCTGTTTGTAAAATGGAGGGAAAAAACTCAGACGAAAAGGAGAATAAACAAAGCCAGGCTTTTATAAAAATTTCATTTTAAAGTCCAGATATTTACCATAATTTTAAAATGAGATTTCACCTCATGTTAAAGCTGTTTTATACAGGAAAAAGTACTTCAGTAATGTATTCTTTCTATGTGGTTTGGAGATATTCATAATGAAGACAAAATTATTTTTTAAAATCAGGCCATGTAGATGTGTTCAATATGAAACAGTACATTCCCATACTTTATAGATGCTTTGTTTCTGGAAAAGCAACTATAAATAAAAGTGGCTTAAGGGGAGTATTTTTGAATTTTAAAAACTTTGACTCAAAATTTCTGACTCAGCAAAGATTTTAAAGAATGTCAATAAATAGGATATTTAGCCCAAAAGTATCCATTCTTGAACAATAAAGAAAACACAGTAGCCATCCACTCCTCTCTGAATTGTGGTGGCCCCGTGGAGCCTGGATTCGAACAGCGCCCCGGGGGTTACAAGGGCTGACGTTTTACTAGGGGATCGGCAGGTCTTTTCTCCTACTCAAGTGGTGCCAGGATGCCCTGTTACGTTTTCTGAGTACATTTATATCAGTTAAGTATTTATCAGAACAGATCTACATGGGTAAATAAGCAGTGTGCATTTGGTGTATGCAGTACCCAAAGTTCTTATTTATTCTCTCATAGTTTTTGTCAGTGAAGAAGGCATAAAATAATGTGTTTGGACAAAACCTTGCTTTTGTAGCTAAAATTTTCAAATTTTTCAAAATTTTATTAATTTGAAGGCCCTAAGATTTGATAAAGACCTAAGAAGAAATGATGCATTTGCATTGTGGTCCTGAAGAACATTGAAAGCAGCGTGGACTGCTAAAAGGACAAACGTGTCTGTTGGAAGAAGTAAGGCCAGAGTGCTCCTTAGAGGTGAGGGTGGCGAGACTGTGTCTTCCCCGCTCTAGGCACACTGTCAGGAGAAGGCCCTCGATGAGAGGACTGACAAAACGGCTGCATCACTGGGTTCCAGCACAGGGACAAGGCCAGGGAGGCTTAGGATGCAACGTTTCCTCCTGTTGTGAACAGGGTCACCGTGGAGGGGGCTGACTCGACGGCCTCGAACAACGAACACACAGCAACAAAGATCGGAGCGCGCACGCTGGTTAAGTGCTCAGCTGCTAACCCAAATGCGAGTTGTTGGGACCCTCCAGCCGCTCTTGAGGAGAGACCTGGTAGCCCACTTCCTGAGATTGTAGAACCTTGGAAACCCTGGGGTGGTTCTACTCTGACAGCTATGGGTAACGTTTGATCCTGGTTAGCTCGCTATGTGGAAATAGAGTGAGCAAAACTAATTCTGCGAGTGTTCATTTGACACACCCAGTGCAGGTTTTGTATCACCACGCTGCTATTAGATGGATTCCTACTCCTAGTGCCCAACAGGACAGAGAAAATCCACTCTAGATGTTCTGAGATGGAAAGTCTTCACAGGAAAAGACAGGCTCGTCTTTTCCAGGGAGCAGTTGGTGAGTCTGAACTTAGCCGTGGAGTCAGGCGCCCAGCACATGACCCACACCACCTCCAGGGCTCCTGTGTAACCCATAATGTGATATAAATGAAGCATCCTGACAATCTGTATGGTTAGAAAGGAGAACAAGAACAGTTCTTCATTATGTAGAGTCATGGGTGGTGCAAGTCCATTCAGCATCTAACCTATAGCTTGGAGGGCCTCGCCTACCCTGAGGGGCCTTGGAAGAAAGTCTGCTAATGGACTCCTGGGAGAATCTTAGGCCACAACATGCACAGCAGCAGCACTTTGCATGTAAGTTGTCGAGAACATTCTGAAGAGATGCCCCACCTCCCTTTTGTTCCTCTTCTAACTTTTCCCTCTTTTTCCTTCCTCATTCCTCATTTATTTCTTTTCTTAACCTGAAGCCCAAAGTTCAGGTGAGAAGCAAGGACATCAATATTTGGGGCATAATCATTTATATAAGGGAATAAGGAATTCTTGTATTGGAAAAATTTAAAGACTCATATGTTTTTACAGTTTATATCAGTTATCTCTGCTCAAGTTGCCCTCTTTCTTCCACTCTAGTCAGTACCTCTTTGGATGGTCTTGTTCAGGCTGCTGTCCGTGGGCCTTCTGAAGTCAGGGAGCCAGCGCGAGAGCCCACAGAGCATCCAGGAACTCCCATTCATAGGAGAAACAAGAAGACAAGACTACCTCTTGGTAGGTGAAGAAACCAACACTGGGTCTGATAATGGTTGTAATTGTGGTGGTAAGAACCTGTACTAACGTTCCCCCCAGTTTATATCTTAGAAAGTTGTGTGGTTTTGACCCCTAGAGTAACTCGCAAGGGTTAATGTGGCACTCACCTAATCTGGTGTCAACTCGAGGATTAAAAGTGTAGCCTAGCCTGTCAATCTGGAGATAGTCAATGAGACCTGTGTGGGCCTTCTCCTGAGAATTCTGGGAAATGTGGAGATTCCTTCTTGGAGGCGGAGACGCTATCTCAGTTCACTTCCTTGGAGACACTTGACTGACAAGGCCACTTGTCTCACTTGACTCACTCCCTCTGAGAGCTTCCTGAGGAGAAGCCACATGGACCTACCCTGATGGAGCCAGATACCTGGATGTAGAGAAGCCACGTGGAGGCTCCTGCCAGCACTGAGATGTTTACAACACCACTGGATCCAAAGACTTTCTGGCCCCCGGCTTGTGATCATTGTGCATTTGGTGTCATTGCATGTGTTTCATGAGTCTGAAGAGGACTTTATAGATTGGTATCGGAAATAAGGGCTAATATTGGACTTAAAATCTTGGACTGGACTGGGCTGGGATACTTTCTTAATGTAAAATTCTCCTTTATATAAACTTCACCCTTATATACATGAGTGTCTCCATGAATTTGTTTCTCTAGTCTACCCAGGCTAACACAGTTAATAAGTCAATAACATGTTAGATCTCGTTTTGATCATACGTGTAATAGGTTATGAGGGACTGGTAAGTCGGTGTGGCTTCTTCAGTCCAGGGCACTAGCATAGTTCCATGTGTCTTACCAGCTACCATGTCTCCAGAGTGTGGACAGAGAGTGAGTATATCTTCTGCCTCCTAGGAGGAAATCCAGAAATTCCCAGAATTCTCAGGCAAAGGGCATGCCTGCACAGAGGCCTCATTGGCTGTGATCTGACTGACAGACTAGACTCCTCTCTTAATGTTATCAAGTCCCAAACCGACACTAGGTTACATAACTGCCACACAAGCTAAACTGTAGACTAGTCATTCTCAACCTTCTTAACGTCACAACCTTTAATACGGTTCCTTGTGTTGTGGTGACCTCCCAGCCATAAAATTATTTTCATTGCTACTTCATCACTGTAATTTTGCTACTGTTTTGATTGGGTGATCCCTGTGAAAAGGTTGTTTGATCCCCAAAGGGGTCGCTACCCACAGGTTGAGAACCGCTGCTGTAGACAGTGTCCTTTGCTCTGCATCAGTAAGTTTTTCAACTCCTCTTGATTTCCAGCAAACAAGGTTGTGCCTTTTGCATCTCTCAGGGGGCTAATGAACCTTCCTTTGGGCCCGATGTGGCAGTCTTCTTGAGGTTTCGTAGGTTATGTGCTCAGTACATCACTTAAGTGCAGTGGGGAAAAAGTAAGTACAGTGAAAGGGTCGTGCTCCCTGCACTCGTGCTTCGGGCTGCTTTTGCTCTGTAGTCGTCTGGGGAACTAACTCTGAGCACAGTGACTTCCGAGCTCCGCGGGACCCTGGGCACAGCCTGGTGTTACGGGACTTAATTGTCTTCCTGTCTTGTTTGTTATTGCAACTTCAAGTTTTATCTTGAACATTGAGAGGTGTAAAACGTAAGAAATAAAAAATTAGGAAAGACATTTTGGCCCAGTTCAAATTCTCAAAGTTCTTTTACCATAAAAAAAATAGCTCGCCTTGCTTTTCTTTTTATATCCGGTCATTTGGAAACTTAATTTACTGTCTTTTCAGAATTGGAGACTTCCTTTCCCCAAAAGAAGGCATCCAGTCCGTCTTCATTACGAAATGAAAATGGCTTGGATGTGGAACGGGCTGAGGAGGCAGTTATTACAAAACCTCGAAAAAAGACAAAGTAAGAATGTATTTTCCCTTCTAGGTCTTGCCCATGCTTAGTTTGGAGTTATCAAATGGTAGTTTTCCATGAAGTCTTGGTAAATACTTACTGTAAATGTATGTAATGTTACAAAAATATCAGTGAAACCAATCTAGAAAATTTGAGAAGAATAAACCACAGAATAAAAGAAAATATTACACTTAAATAAAAATATCTTTGGAGTTGACACCAAAATTTAGATACGTTAGAAGATTTTACATCAGCAACATCAAAAAAATTAAAGATAATATTAATAAAAATAGGCTACTCTAACTTCTTGTTTCATGTTTACAGAATTTAAATTATTTCAGCAATGTGTGTGTACTGTATTTTTCAGACCATAGGGTGCATATTTTTCCACAGGAGAGACGAGGCGTTCTGCTTCCAGAGAGAGTTACAGGGTCAGAAACCCACCGTGGGTCAGCCCGGTTCTGTAGGGCCACAGTGAGTCAGAGGAGGCTCAGTGACAGTGACTGGAGTTCCATGATTTGCATTTGAAAGTGCTGCTACAAATATTGCAGAAGTATCTTATCTAGAGAGTCATTAAGTTTTCAATCTCAAAAGGACCTTAAAATCTAATCAAGTCACTTAACTTCCTGAGGGAACAACTAAAGTGGACAGAAATTTGGAGAATGTGTTGCAGATAACCATAGTTAAGAATGGATCCACGAGTCATGACAGAAATGTCTTGTGGCCAGGTCCAGGGCGAGCTCCCTGATTTTCAGAGTCACTTTGTGTGTTGTGGGTCTGTAAAAACTCAGTCACGGGCTGAGCCCCGGTGGCGTAGTGGTTGTGCGCGGGACTGCGGCCCACTGGGACGGAGGTTCAATTCCAGCAGTGGGGCTGGGCCTCCTACTCCCACCACTGGAGAGCAGTGATGCCCAAAAACAAAACAAAACAAAAAAAAAAACAAAAAAAACTCAGTCACTAGGGCTGAGCCCCGGTGGCGTAGTGGTTGTGCGCGGGACTGCGGCCCACTGGGATGGAGGTTCAATTCCAGCAGTGGGGCTGGGCCTCCTACTCCCACCACTGGAGAGCAGTGATGACCACAAAAAAACAAACAAACTCAGTCACTACTATTTCTCTTACTTCCTCCCTGACTGCAGGAAGACTAAGCCATCGGAAACACAGTATGCCAACGAGCTTGGCGTGGAAGATGAGGACATCATTACTGACGAGCTAAACGGTGTAGAGCAGCACACTGTCTTCACTGCCCCCACCGGCACCAGCCAGCCCATGGGCAAAATATTTGTGGAAAAAAGTCGTGAGTACTTCCTGGTTTTGAAGATGAGCTATTTAAAAATCAAATACAACCATCCTCTGACCAAGAAATCTGAATGAGGAAAACAAATTGACATGAAAAAAAGTTATATATACAAAGATAAACATCATCATATTATTCCTGAGTCTGAAAGTCAGAAAACAACCTACATGGAAACAAGGAGGATAATTTTAAGTTAAGGTGTCTTCATATAATAAAATATTCTGTACCTTTAAACAATATTGTAGGGAACATTTTCAGAAACAGATCCCAGTGAAAAGTGGTAGCACATGCACACACACACACACACACACACACACCAGAGTAATTTCAACCTTAGAAAAATGCAGAAGTAAAAAAGAATATGTAGAAATGTCAAAATATTAATGCAGTTTGCTTTTGAGTTAAAAGCTTTTGGTTAATTTTTAAAATCTCTATGCCTTCTTATTTATGCTTTATTTTACTTTCCCAGTTTTCTACCATTGATGGGGGTAGGAGAGCAGGTGGTGGATAAATAAAAAGAAATGAGGGGGAATATCTGATGGTACTATCATATTTAAGAAACAACACTACAGCAGTGTTTTTGCTGAGAAAATGGTTCTGGCATTGTGTAGCATAGACACTATGGAAGCCAGTGCACTGCAGTATTTAAGACAAATCTATGCAGAGCATGGTGTGACGCTCCTCTATCCCCAAAGATGAGCTGCTGCAAGAACAAATGTGAAACAAAAGTTTCTTTAAATCTTGCCATATGTAGAGATTATCTTAGAATCCTGATTCCCAGCTCAGGGACTTTGGCATTCTGGGCCAAGAGAGGCAGACCCGACTGATCCAGGCTCCCACCATAGGGTATGTGAAAGGTTTTTAGACTTCATTCTGGGTCGAAAATTCATGGTTGTATTTCATGAAATAGAATCGATTTCTAAAACAATTGCTTTGGCATCTACTCTGGGATCATCAGAAAGTGTACTGATAGTGTTTATGTTTCACGACTGTGAAAAAATTGTACTATGTGCAAACAATAAAAAGAAAATCCCTGTAGGCTACAGGGACTGAGATAAAGGGAACTTTCAGATAGAAAAACAGCAGAATTTCCATCTGTCGGAGGGTTCTGAAACATAGAAACGTGAAAAACCACAGCCAAGCACCCTCTTGTCTGGCATTAATCATTGTTGTGTGTTCCCAGGGCGGTTCCAGGCCGCAGACCGGTCAGAGCTGATAAAGACCACTGACAATGTAGATGTGCCCATGGACCTGCAGCCCTCCTGGACGACCAGAGATGTGGCTCTCTCCGTGCACCGGGCTTTCAGGTGGCTCTTTCTGCTGAACTTTCCTGAAAACAAATATTAAAGTAGGCTCCATATTAAAAAAAAAAAATCATGGTTGTTCAATACTGTTAATAAAACCTCTACAATGATGTAGGTTTTTTTTTTTAAAAAAAAGAATTGATCAGTGTGTAAAAATAAAAGGCTTGTATTCTTTGTTCTGAAAGGTTGAATTTTTAGTCTTATGTAAAGAGTTTTAAAAATGGGCTTTGGCGTTTCACGTTAGTGACTCTTGTATGCCAGTTACGGACTTGTTTTCTTTCAGGATGATTGGCCTCTTTTCTCATGGCTTCTTGGCTGGCTGTGCCGTGTGGAATATTGTTGTAATATATGTTCTGGCAGGAGACCAGCTCTCGAACCTTTCAAACCTCCTGCAGCAGTACAAGACCTTGGCCCATCCGGTCCAGAGTCTTCTCTACTTGCTTTTGGCGCTAAGCACTGTCTCCGCTTTTGACAGGTAAGACTCGTGTGGTTACAGATTCCCCGAGCGGCTCTTTCGCAGGACATGCTGAACTCAATGTGCCATGGACTCACTATTTCAAAATAGAGCCCTCACAACTGGACCAGCAAGCAGATCATGATAAACGGCGGAGGCAGTAAGGTTGTCAAGGATTTCATTTTACTTGACTCCACCACTAATGCATATGGGAAGCAACAGTCAAGAAGCCAAGTGACATTTCCCATTGGGCAAATCGCCTGTATAAGACAAGACTTTTAAAAAAAACCTGTTTTGAGAATGATGATGACAACAAATGTACAGATGTGTTTGACACAATGGATATATGTATGAATTGTGACTAGGCCTGTAAGAGCCACCAATAGAGTAAAAACTAAAGAAAAAAGAGAGAGAAAAGAAGAAAGTACAATCTGAATGTTCCTTAGAAGTGAAACGGTGAGGCTTCCTCTTCCTTCCTTTGGACAGGTTATCAGAGGGACCAGTCCCTGGAAATCACCCTGATGGCAAATCCACAGCACACAGAGAGGAAAGCCCTCGACAAGATGGACTGATGCAGCGGTCACGCTGTGGACTCCAGCCAGCAATTGTTGGGACGGGACAGGCAGTGTCTCGTCCTGTTGTTAAGAGTTCAAATGGCCTTGCTGGCACCTACTAACCCAAACCTGAACTAGACAGACAGCCAGGGAGTCTTCTCCCACTCAGAGTGCCCCCCTACAGGACAGACTCGAACTGCCCTGGTGGGTTTTTAAAACAGTAACTTTTCATGGGGACAGAATGCCGCCACTGCCGAGGAGTGGCTTGTGGGTGTGAACTACTGACTCGCTGTTTCCAGTCCAGTAACTCACTAAGCCACCTAACAACATCAAAACTCTTATTTGACTTTAAAAAAGAATTCTGTTAATTTGGGGCAAAGATACAACTACTTTGAGCTTAAGCTTTTTTTTTTTTTTTAACCCAAACTTTCGTGATATCAGGATCACTAAAAAATGAAAACAAAACTTAGTTTATCTAATGATGATAAAAGGAGGTCGTGACATTTTGAGATAAAATTTCACTTGGGGCTGAGCCCTGTGGCATAGTGGTTGTGCTTGGGACTTTGGCCCACTGGGTTGGCGGTTCAAATCCAGCAGCAGCTCTCCAGGAGCAAGACTGGGCCTCCTACTCCCACCAGAGGGCAGTGATGGCCCCCCCCCCCAAATTTTTTTTTCATTTGTACCCCTAGGACTTAACACCAAAAGAATGCCTGAAATAGTCTGCTAATTAATTGCTTTGTCATTTGTAAATAAGATATTCTAATAGATGTGAATTGTAAACTAGTATCTTAGAGCCTCGTAATCCATGATTCATGTACGAGAATCAGAGAAGTTTTGAGTCAGAGTAATTTTTTTTCAATTTTTAGTTGCACGGTGACAGAGTCTTTTGTGTTTTCTAGAATTGACTTTGCAAAAACATCAGTGGCAATCCGAAGTTTTCTTGCCCTGGACCCAACAGCTTTAGCATCTTTCTGTGAGTAAATAGTTTAATTTTACAATGACATTAATACTTGAGTTACACTGTAATTGTGAGCCTGGACAAATAGAATTTTCATTTCTATTTATAAACATTATTTGTAGATGTCCAGTGGAATTTGTACATTTTTAAAAAGCATTGATAGGCATAATTTTAATAGAATTATTTTTTAGTACAGGTTGATCTAAGTGGTTGTAAAAACTCAGTGTTTTCCTCTGTACTACTTAGATGAGGAGCCCTAGTAGTGTAGTGTTTACAAGCTGAGCTGCTCACCACAAGGTCAGCGGCTTCAAGCCACCAGCTGCTCTGAGGGGGAAAGATGAGACTTTGGACTCCTATCAAGAGTTATGGGCTCAGAAACACACAGGGACTGTTCTACCCTGCCCTGTAGATTTGCTATCAATCAGAATCCCCTACTGGCATTGAGTTTACTTATGGTTTTTTGTTTAATAATACTTAGATTGAAATTTTAGCTTTAGTATGTTCTACCTGACATTAGCAGTCTGCTAGTATTGCTTTTCAGTCACTAACATTTTTCTGATAATGTGGGTACATTTGTTCTTAGCCATAAGAATTCTAAAAAGCTAATTTTAGGACCTTTAGTAAATCATTTAATTTCTCAAAAGATGTAGGTCCTTGGCAGTTTTCATGTACATCTTGAAAGACTTGATCACCCGAGTCTTGGAAATTACTATTTTCCTGTCAGTCTATTAAAATCAGTTAATATTTTATACCTTACCACAATACAGATTATTTTGTCTTTAACGTAATCTATTAATTCAAAATAAAGTGGATTATGACAGACTCATAGTTAGTAATCTTGTTTGTCTTTCTCTTAGTGTACTTCACTGCTCTGACCCTTTCTCTGAGCCAGCAAATGACAAGTGACAGGATCCACCTGTACACACCTGCTTCTGTCAATGGAAGCCTCTGGTAAGACTTCACAGCTGGTGGTGCTCAGAAGAACAGTGGGGACCATGCCTTCTTAACCTTCTTACTCTGTTACAGAGGTTCATCTAGCATATTAGTGGAGGCCCTACCTCTGTTTCTACAAAGAGGGCAAGAAGATACCTATGCTGCTACTAGGGTGGACAGCTCTATTTTTAACGAAATGCTTCTTCCTCAGATGCACAGCTGTGGTTTTTAAGATAGTCATCCCAAGATGGGCTGAAAGAACCCTGCACTCTGCCCCTAGTCAGGGAGCCCAGTCCCTCACGGCACAGTGACAGGCAGTGGTTGCTGGGAGAGACTCAAAAGCCACACAATAGCAGGTCAGAGAGCAGCCGCGATGCTGACAAGATGGCTGAGGCTCCAGTTCACAGAGCTCAGAGGGGCAGGAGCTAAGGTACAAGAGAGAAAGGAAATAGTACTGCTCTTAGAGTTCTAGTTCATTCCTGCATGGATTTATTCCAAATAAATGTGTTTCTAAACATGTCTCTTTGATTAGTGGATTGCTGCTGACATGTCCTCTTAGTAATACAGTCGTCTTAGTCTTATTTTTGTGGCTTAAAAAAAGTAGGAAAGTGGTGGCTGAGGAAATCTGCTGTGTCAGTTATATCCGAGTCAGAGAAGTCAGCTGAGGGGGCCATGACAACGCTGTCTTGGGATGCAAAGGTCACCCTGGGAACTAACTTGGAGGAAAGGATTTAACTTTGAACTTGGCATCAATGAGGAAAAGGTGGGGAGGTTGTGCCGAGCACTGTCTCTATCATGGCGGGGCGCCGCCTGTTCTTCGAGGGTGGCAAGGGCGGGGCTATGAGAACTGTATTGGAAACTGTACCTCATCAGCCCTGCACCCCTGGTCTCACCCCTTCAGATGGACTTTGCTCCCCAAACTCAAAGAATGTCGACAAGGAGCACAACCTGAATGCCTGTGGGATGCCCAACAGCCATTCTAACATTGTCATTCCTGGTGCAGAATCCTTCAAGGAAGGGCGAGAGAGGGGGAAAGACTGCCCTCAGAAGTCCAGAGACCCGGGTAGAGGCCATGGCCAGAAACCACGGCCATACGCTTAAAAATTTTTGTTTAAGAAAAAATTCTATGATTTTGTAGCATCCTTCTTTTCATATCCTCATTGAGGAATAGTGCCAAAGTAGTGGAAAGGGACACTGGTGGGCAAATCTTTTTCTTTTTTTGATAGCACTCCTACGTTTCTATTAATGTGCCGAGCAGACCTGTGGCAGGTTGGCTGCGGATCTGGTTAAAGCGCCCCCTCACAGGGACACAGGCCCGGGTGGCATTGCCCTCTGTGGCACACAGGGCCGCTGTGAGTTTGGACCGACTCTCCAGCACTGAACAGCCACAAAGTTCTCACAGTAGGGGTCATTGTGTCGGGACGTTAATATTGTATTTCCTGTTGGTTACCTTTCCTCGAGAGGATGGTGCTTGTGTTTCAAGTAGACAGCACACCTCTATTTGGACATGGGCCCCCAAAGAAGGGGGTTTCTGACGAGTGTCTCCACGTCCTCAGGGCAGCAGGAACCGAGGAGCAGCACCTGCGGCCCTGGATGGTGGTGAACCTGGTGGTAGCCCTGCTGGCTGGATTGTCCTGGCTCTTTTTATCTTACCAGCCCCAGACGGATCTCAGTGAAGGTATGAAGAGGGAGCCAGAAGATGATTTCCAGGACTTCTTAATGGTTTATACGTCATCTTTTATGGCTTCTTCTGAGAGCAAAAACACATGAAAAGCAAAATAACACAAAAAGAGTGAAAATGACAAGTAGGAACAGTGGAAGCAAGCAAGCAGAGTATCTAAGAGAGGGAGGCTCTGGGAGAACTCGGGGCCTCCCGCGACTCGGGTGTCCTCTTAGGACCCGGGTTTTTCCACCTCCATCTCTTCGAGCCCTTTGTATAAAGTCTGGACTCTTCCCTTCTCTTAGCCTCTTTCTGGACAGCATGCCTTAATAAAGTAGCTGATTTCTTTGCTTTTGCTTCTTGACCAGCTATATATTCCAGTGCGTTATTCTTAGCCCCTTTCCTTGGCAAAAGGGCCTCACCCTGCAGGGTCTAATGAAGTGTGGAGTGAGCCTCCCCTTCCTGTGCCCTCTCTGA